>CM016565.1:22936651-23214771 GCA_003412495.2 Echium plantagineum
GAAGATCATCGTGAGAGCCTAGTCTGCCATTCGATGACCCCCGGCATTATCTCGGGTGAGACTACTGATAGTTCAGATAACTATCGGTTGTTGAACCGTATATATAGATGATATAGTTCACGGGCACTAATTGAGGAAATTGACACATCAATTTCCAACACTCCCACTTGCCCTTGGACTATTACCAATGTCTTGGATGTACATTTGCATCCTTGTCACATGATTCCCTTTGTCCTCGGTTTTCATCATAGGCTAAAGCAAGAAAGCGTGTCGCCAACTCCTATGACATAATTTCTCGGAACACGAGATAGTCTCACTC
This sequence comes from Echium plantagineum, assembly GCA_003412495.2. Taxonomy (NCBI): domain Eukaryota; kingdom Viridiplantae; phylum Streptophyta; class Magnoliopsida; order Boraginales; family Boraginaceae; genus Echium; species Echium plantagineum. The sequence continues at coordinate 22,936,971 of CM016565.1, forward strand.
CCGTTCATAACGGGTGAATTCATTAGTGAGACTCACTCTCCGAGTGGCCAGGAAAAACCTTCCCTGTATGCCAGGGTGGACAAAGATCCTACCAATGCATCACCGATCATCTCACCACTACATTCACATAAGACCCAACATACCCCATTACCACCAGTAACGGATGGGTCCGGAAGTAGTCAAAGCCTCATGCTCATGTAGCATGAGAATGATATGCATGTAGGTCTCAGAACCTCTATCATATGGCTCGTGTGAAACATAGGACACAAGATCTCTTCTATAATTTCACAACGGTCACTGTCCAGTACCATGTCAAGACTCTCTTGACAATGAACCCATGTAATGATTTGGACCATCCTTTTGACTTAAGAAACAAAGTCAAACGAATCATTACACACTAGTTTGGTTGTGTCCGTTCCCAAAACGCCGGGACACACCACTAGGGACAATGTAATCACCATAGTTCTTGTCTTGAAGAAAGGGTTCCTTAGCCAATACACTTATTGGATCCTCTTCAAGAACTCGTGATTACATGGGAACTAAAATATTTATCATACAACTATGATTAAATACACAATTGTTTATTCAAGTGCTATAGAAGAATAGGCAATCAATAAACAAGAAGTAATACTTTTATTCAACAATAAGAGTTTTACAAAAGTATACTTCATACATACAAAACAAATAAACTGAAATAAAGCTCCCACTAAGACTAAGACCACTCGGACCTAAGCCTAAGTCCAATAGCTGAAGTATGGAACTCATGTTTAGTCTGAGGTAATGGTTTAGTCAAGGGATCAGCTGCGTTGTCGTCTGTATCCACTTTGGATACCTTGATGTCACCTCTCTGGAACATTTCTCGGACGAGGTGATACTTCCTAAGGACATGCTTGGACTTATGATGAGCCCTGGGTTCCTTAGCCTGTGCTATGGCTCCAGTGTTATCACATAACAACTCAATTGGACCATCAGCGCTAGGAACTACCCCAAGCTCAGTCATAAACTTCTTAAACCAACATGCCTCCTTGGCTGCTTCAGAAGCTGCAATGTACTCGGCCTCCGTAGTAGAATCTGCAACTGTGTCCTGCTTGGAACTCTTCCAACAGATGGCTCCACCGTTCAGGCAGAATACAAACCCGGTCTGAGAACGAAAATCGTCTCGATCGGTTTGGAAACTGGCATCGGTGAAACCTTTTGCAATCAACTCCTCATCTCCGCCATATACCAGAAACATATCCTTAGTCCTTCTCAAGTACTTAAGGATAGATTTCACAGCGGTCCAATGGCTGTTGCCTGGATTCGCTTGATATCGGCTGGTCAGACTCAGAGCGTACGATACGTCTGGTCTAGTGCACAACATGGCATACATGATAGATCCTATGGCTGAAGCATACGGGACTCTACTCATGTTCTCCTTCTCGACGTCAGTGGTGGGGCACTGACTTTTGCCGAGAATAGTGCCAGTTGTCATAGGCAGTATTCCCTTTTTGGAATCGATCATATCGAATCGTCTCAGAATCTTATCAATATAAGTGTCCTGTCTCAGGCCAATCAACCTATTGGCTCGATCTCGATATATCTTGATTCCAAGGATATACTGCGCCTCTCCTAAGTCCTTCATTGAGAAACACTTACACAACCATCTCTTGACTGACTCAAGGAGCGGTTTGTTGTTTCCAATGATCAGTATGTCATCTACATACAGGACTATAAATGCAATGTGGCTCCCACTTACCTTCTTGTATACACAAGCATCCTCCTCATTCTGAATGAAGCCAAATTCTTTAATTGCTTCATCGAATCGGAGGTTCCAACTGCGAGAAGCTTGCTTGAGTCCGTAAATGGATCTCTGAAGCTTACATACCTTCTTAGGTCCTTTCGGACATGTAAAGCCTGGAGGTTGTGTCATGTACACATCCTCCTCAAGGTTTCCATTAAGGAAAGCGGTCTTTACATCCATTTGCCATATCTCATAGTCATAATATGCGGCAATGGCTAAGAGGATCCGAATAGACTTGAACATGACTACCGGTGAGTAGGTTTCATCATAGTCAATACCATGAATTTGTTTGAAACCCTTCGCCACTAGTCTAGCCTTGTAAACATGGACATTTCCATCTTTATCAAGCTTTTTCTTAAAGACCCACTTACACTCGATAGGTCTAGCACCTTCGGGTAAGTGAACCAATGTCCAGACATCATTCTGGTACATAGAGTCTATCTCGGATTTCATGGCTTCAAGCCATGACTCGCTATCTGGCCCTTTCATTGCGGCTCCATAAGTATAAGGCTCGTCGTCTTCTATCAAGAAGGATTCCCCATACCATCTATCGGGAACATGACGAGTCCTATTGGATTTCATAAGGGTCGGTACTTCTTCAGGAGTTTCATCTACCGTGGATCTAGGGTCCAAGATAGGATCCACCATGAATGGAGGATCTACTTCCTGAAGTGAGCCTTCCGAGTTCGTTAACTCGACTTGCTCATTTGATGAGACCCTTGAGTTCAATAACCCAACTCTCCTATTCAATGAGTTTCTTGAGTTCGATAACCCAACTTGCTCATTAAACGTGTCGAATGAGTTCATTAACTCATTTGGCTCATCATCTTGAACTTCTTCAAGTTGTACCGTATCTCTGACATTTCCTGATAAGAACTCTTTCTCAAGGAAATGCGCTGTCCTAGCCACGAAAATCTTATTTTCTGGCTTAAGGTAGAAATAATACACTTTGGTTTCCTTTGGATAACCAATGAAATGGCACAAGTCAGCCTTTGGGCCTAGCTTGTCTACATTCAATTTCTTGACGTAGGCCAAGCAACCCCAAACCCTGAGAAAGCTAATCTTGGGACGTTTCCCAAACCACATCTCATATGGTACTTTCTCAGCTGACTTGGTTGGACAATTATTTAAGGTAAGTGCGGCAGTTTGCAACGCGTAACCCCAGAAGCTGACATGTAGGTCGGTTCGACTCATCATGGATCGCAAACTGTCTAACAGAGTGCGATTCCTCCTTTCGGACACACCATTATGTTGTGGTGTTCCGGCCGGTGTGAGTTGTGAAACAATTCCACAATCTCTAAGATGAGCGTCAAACTCGTGGCTCATATATTCGCCTCCTCGATCGGATCGAAGAGTCTTAATAGTCTTGCCGAGTTGATTCTCTACTTCATTTTGGAATTCTTTGAACTTTTCAAAGGCTTCACTCTTGTGCTTCATTAGATAGACATAGTCATAACGGCTAAGGTCATCCGTGAAGGTAATGAAGTAGGGAAAACCACCTCTTGCAGGAGTGTTCATTGGACCACATACATCGGTATGTATTATTCCCAATAAATCACTTGCCCTTTCACTCGTTCCAGTGAAAGGCGATTTGGTCATCTTGCCTAAAAGGCATGATTCGCATTGGTCATATGATTCAAAATCAATTGACTCAATAATTCCACTTTCGTGGAGTTTCTTGATGCGATTTTCATTTATATGACCAAGTCTGCAATGCCATAGGTAGGTAGGATTCAAGTCGTTAGGCTTGTTCCTTTTAATATTTACGTTATATACCTCATGATCCTCATCTAGTATGAAAAGACCATTTTGGTTTGAAGCTTTTGCATAAAGTAAACCGTCACGATTAATAGAACACATATTTCTTTCCATAAGGATGGTAAAACCATCATTGTTCAAAACAGATATGGAAATAATATTTCTAGAAATAGCGGGAATACAATATACATTATTTAAAACTAAGACCATCCCGGATGGTAGTTTTAAATCTATCTTGCCCACGGCAACTGCAGCAACCTTTGCTCCATTGCCTACCCGCAAGTCCACCTCTCCCTTCCGAAGGGCTCTACTGTCATGTAGTACCTGCATATTTCGACAAATATGAGAACCACATCCTGAGTCAAGTACCCAAGTAGAGTTATTGGAGGTGATGAAAGCTTCAATAACGAATATACCTGTCGGAAGAGTCCCACTCTTCTTATCTTCGAGGTACTTCTTGCAGTTCCTCTTCCAGTGACCAGGTGTATTACAATAATGACACTGGTCAGTCCCCTTAGGACCTTTACCCGGAGTTTTGGAAGTCTGGGCCTTGACTGTTTTGATAGATCCAGTCTTGGCCTTTCCCTTCCATTTCCCCTTGCCTTTCTTAAAGGCCTTCTTGTTCTGAATCATCAGAACAGAGGGAGTAGGGGTAGAGCTCTTCCCACACTTCAACGCAGTATCAGCCGTGCTGATCATGTTATGCAACTCTGATAACGATTTATCGAAGTCATGCATGTTGAAGTTCATGACAAAGTTACCAAACTTGTCAGGAAGGAAACGGAGGATTATGTCAACGGCCAAATCCTTGGAAAACTGAGTTCCCAAAGACTCAAGTCTCTCGATGATCCCAATCATCTTGAGAACATGAGGACTGGCCTGTTGACCATTGGATAGTTTGCAATCCATGAGGGCACAAACAGCTTCGTACCGCTCATTTCTTGCCCGCTTCTGGAACATCTCTTCCAGTCTGCAGTACATGTCATATGCTGCCACATTTTCGAACTGAATCTGAAGATTCGGTTCCATGTTGGCTAGCATAAGACATTGGACATCCAATGCATCATCCACGTGTACATCATATGCACTACGTTCTAGCTCATCGGCATTATCTCCGGGTGGTGGAGGAAGTTCTTCCTTAAGAACATACTCGACTCTCTCGTGCTTGAGAACGATTCTCAAGTTACGAGACCAGTCGTTGAAGTTATTGCCATTGAGTTTACACTTCTCAAGTGTAGATCGGAGTGAATTTGAAGTTGATTTCTTAGCAGTTGCCATCTAAAAACATGCGAGTATGAAACGACATTCAGTTTAATTTATATGTAAAACATACGATACAAGTAAAGCATGCTTGAAATAATAATACGAGTACCAACAACCCCTCGAAGTGTACAAGTATACCAAGACCCCACGGACTTGGGTATGAGCGGCACACGCAATCATCCTCATAGTCCAATCCATGGGTAAGTCCTACTAGACTATCATATATTAATCATCCAATGATTATATATGACTCTTGGCGTCTATCACTAGTCGTTTTATGACACTATAGACTTCCTTTGCCAAACGGGCCGGTTCGATGGGCTAACCTGTAGCCACGTTTTAAGTAACCTTAGTTCACCATAAAGGGATGGATTACATTTGCCGGTTCGATGGGCTAACCTGTAGCGCATGTAATCCCATTGCCTTCTATTCCTATGAATCAAAGTGCCCATCTAGGGATGATCCACCCGAAACGTAGGAAAGTTTGACAACTTTGAACTTAGGTTTGGCAAACACTTAATTATTACGTGGAGGGGTTTAGATTAAACATGTAATCCACATTTCATGCATATCACATAAGGTATACATATACTTCAAGAAAATATATGCAAGCATGAAACATGACATGAATAATAAACACTTTAAAGGGACGTGATATGGCCTAAAAAAACATTAAATAAAACTAGTCTAACTAGTTCTAAGCTAAGTCCTTAGTCTCCGTCTTCTTGGACATCGCCATGCTCCAAGTCCGTCTCTTCATGTCTTGTTACATAATCAACTTTCGCATTAAATGGCACATGCGCCGCGAAAAAGAAATAACAATACAAGAATTTAAAACGACACATGCGTCGTATTTCAATATCAAGGACAGTACGCAGACTGTATTTCGAATAAATACTAGGCCATATCAAATCCCCATTCCATTCAGACTACAGTTTATATATGCATAACACATTATACATAAATCACATAAACATGCTAGGAATGGAATAAAACACACACGCAACACACAACTCACACACATACTCACATTCAAATAATGTGAATCATAGTCATATATGCATATCATAACCTTTAGTTGTCCAACAACTAACATAACCAATTATCGGAAGTTTTACCATAAGTTCAACATTTTGAACTAATAACCCAATTACATTCAAAGAGACTTAGCATAAGTTTAAGGTTTGAAATTCATAATAACTCAAACCACAAACTTCCTTTCGATACTCAATTAAACAATTTAATTAGTACCGATAGGATAAAATCAACACTTTGACATACATGCCAATTTTAAACTATTTTAAACTTCTCAAAGAATGTTTTGGACTTATAAGATTATTTCCAAAACAATCTCTAAATCACCCATAACAAACCGAAAACGTCCATAATCATCAAATGACTTTGGACTTAATCGATTCGTTTTGTTTCGAAAACATCGGGCGAAACAATAGTCCATCGTGAGCTCCATCGTGAGCCATAGCTCACGATGGAGCCACGAAACAACCTGTCCAGTGTGTGCCAAAGCACGGACCAGGGAGCAGCCAGACGCGGACAGGATGCGCACGGACAGGATCCTGCCGAAGCCTCGGCAAGCCTTGGCATCCTGGGGCGTGCGAGGACGCGTCCAGGGGGGCCGAACCAGGCTTCGGGCCAAAGCGTGCCGTGTCCAGGGAAAGCCGAGGATGCGCGTTCCAGTGGAGCCGTGTCCTTGGCTTGCCTGGACTCACGCGGAACTTAGGTTTTGTCGGCGAGGGTTTTCCGAATACGAAAATCGGCTACGGTTCATATATCGACATATATACTATATGGTACTACTTTAAACACTTCTAGAACATGTTAAACGTGTAATATAGCTCATGATACCATGTTGGAATATCCCGGGGTTGCAAGACACAATGAACTACGATAGTTCATATGTCTAGAAAACCCTAATTCGTTGATCGTTAGAATTTACACAATGAAACTAGCTCATAGAAGTATATGTTTAAAGGTAGTGTGAATATGCTACAAATAACATATAAAAGAGTAGTGCTACAAAGTTATACCTTTGAAGCGTGAGCGGAAGCTATGTCAATCTTTAAGCGCTTATCCCCACACCTTGCTCCTTTGCTTTCTCTTGGAGAAATGTCTATCACCAAGGTGATATGAAACTACTATGAAATAGTCCACACCAATACCTTAGATAGCAATAAGACACACTTGGACTAGTGTGTGTTATTGAGGAGTATGTAGTCTTTACTACTATAGCAAAAATGTAGAACTAGTTCTACACTCTACACTTAGAGTTTTGCTAGAGGGTTGAGGTTGAAGATGAAGTGTGTTTGTTTGTGTTCTCTAGCAAGAGATGTGCAAGACTTAGATTGATTTCTTCACATTCAATATCATCTTATGATATAGAATGGATGATGAAACATATTGCACACTAAACAAACACATTAACCATCCATATGGTTAATGCCTCTTGGTCCATGGAAGATGCTCTTACAAGAGTTCTTCCCAAGGGATACAAAGCCTTCCCAAGGCATAAAGTAGCCACCAAGATGTCAACTCCTCATAATGATGAGATTAGTTAATTAATCTTAATTAATTAATTAAATCATATCTTGTTTAATTAATTCATTAATTAATTAAATCATTTCAATAAATGATAATATATAAATATATATCTCACACATATATATATATATACATAAACCCTAAATAGTGCGTCCGGAACTAATTTCGGGCGCACCATCGGTTCGGTCGGGACACGATCTCGATCGAACCGAAATTCCTCAATATGGATCAAATCCCTTATTCACTTTCGGGTCACTACTCGAAAGTATCTTCGGTAATTGTTATGTGTGTGACCTCATAGCCCGAGTAACGAAAGCATCGGGATTCAACGTATAAGACCGTATACTCGAATCCCGAAGATCATCGTGAGAGCCTAGTCTGCCATTCGATGACCCCCGGCATTATCTCGGGTGAGACTACTGATAGTTCAGATAACTATCGGTTGTTGAACCGTATATATAGATGATATAGTTCACGGGCACTAATTGAGGAAATTGACACATCAATTTCCAACACTCAGTTACGGTGGTGATGGTCAGTGTTTGATTTCTGGATATTCAGACTCTTATTATGCTGGAGATGTAGACAGTAGAAGATCGATGACTGGTTATGTATTCACTCTTGGTGATTCTGTTGTGAGCTGGAGGGCTACTTTGCAGTCTACAGTGACTTTGTCAACTACAGAGGCAGAGTACATGGCTTTGACTGAAGCTGCTAAGGAGGGGATTTGGTTGAGAGGATTAGTCAGTGATCTAGGACTACATCATGATCAGGCTACGGTATATTGTGACAGTCTAAGTGCAATATGCTTAACCAAGGATTAAGTTCATCATGAGAGGACCAAACACATTGATGTGAGATATCATTTTCTAAGAGGTGAGAAGAGGATCAAGGTAAACAAAGTGGGTACAGAAGACAACCCAGCTGACATGTTTACAAAGACGGTTCCTCAGAGCAAGTTTCAACATTGTTTGAACTTGCTCAATGTTCAGAGCTGTTAGTTTCCCGTGGCAGGGCAACATCTGAGGCAGAGCCACATCTGTAATTTTGTGGTGCATCTGGTATGGACACATACATCTGGCACACATTGATTTCACTATCTGAGCGCATCTGGTACATTGAGTACGTCTGGCGCATTCTGTTCATCTGAGCACTTATGGTACTTCGGGTACAACTTGTGCATTCTGTGATCTCTTTCGAAGAAGATCGTTTTTCTGATATCTGGGAGAATTCAAGTCAAGGTGGAGATTTGTTGAAGTGACTTGAATTGTGGTTTTAGTGCCACATTGGTGGAATGAGAGGTTTGACTCCCTTTCCAAACCTTATTTATTAAGGTCTAGTTTCACCTTTTACATTTGCACCAATAGCTCGTGGGTTTTGTTATTTACTTAACGTTACCCTAATTATTCTGAGAGCTATTCTGAGAGTATTTGAATACTCATTGTATTCTGTATTCCTCCAGTTTATTTTAGTGAAACTTATTCGTGGCTCTGCCCGTGGATTGCCTGAACATTTTGTTCGGGATACCACGTTAAAATCTTCGTCTCTTTACTTTCAAGTCCTTTATTTAATTCCTAGTCTTTCATCGCATTTTCTTTCCGCACTTTATTTCTTGCTTTATATATATTGTTTATATATATTGCATCTGTCATAACAATGTTGTAATCCATTACGAACGTTACAACCTTTACAAACGTCACACCATAATTAGGCTTAATGGAGAGTTAATACTACAATTAATTTGAGACGATGGCGGTACTTTCAGTACTTATAAATAGATTACTTTCTCCATCAAAAGTATCCTTACGAACTAAAGAGCCTCGTTGTCTCCTCCTTATAGGGTGCCGGATCTGTATTTCACAAAATTAGTTGGAATCGTGCTCAAAATTGGTGGCGGTGGACTCATATTGAGGTATCCTTAGGCGAAAGCTCTGTCTCAAGACATGGGAAATTGTCTGAAACGGTACACATACTTGAAGTTTTCAGACCAAATCATGATGAAATTCATAACAGATGTTGGAGATAGTCTTTCTTCTCATAAAGGAAATTCATCAGGTAATTTGTTAATTTGTTTCTCCCATAGTCTTTGCAAATTCATATTGAGTTCATTCAAAATATAAAGTTTATAGTTAACAATGATATACAAATTTAGTAAGTAACTTTTCGAAAACTAAGAATATCACATTACTAAAATTTAATGACAATTTCAACTAATTTAACTTTGTTGGTATTTTTCTTTTTCACATTATCTGGAATCGGTTGAGACTGAAATGCAAAAGTTCATATACATTAATACAGTAGTTGTAATAGTAATTACTTGTACTAGTATACTAATATGTTTATATTAAATACTTATGTATCCTAAAAGAAAAAATGATAAAATTAACAATCAACAACCAATTAAAATAATTAATTAGAAAAATTATGTATTTAAGACATTAGAATCATAGTCAATTGGTCCACCTTATGCGGCTTACTTATCATGCAACTAGTCCTTTTACGGAGAAAATATAAAATTTGACAAATTTAGTCTTATTAAAATCCCAAATTTTAATTATATGAGATTATTAAAATTGAATTTAAGGATTAAGAAATTAGAATTAAAAATTATATTATATAATCCCAAATATACTTTATATTAATACATAAAAGATAACCAATATAATAAATATCTACAACTTTTAGATGGTTACTTTAAGAATTTCGTCAATCGAATATAATGTAAATAAAGAACGATTGAAATAAATATGGATAAGTGATAATACACTTATTGCCGAGTTGACTGAGGCCAGTTACTTTAAGGATGGGACTTAATGAATGATGTTAAGGCTATCACAATAGAAGTTTAATTAAATGCAGTTTATTAATGGTCACATGAGCTTTAAATCCACTTACATCCCATTTGAACCCACATTTCACAACTGATTTTATTCATGATTTTATTCACTTTTTCTCCTTCCACATCATTATCCTATACTCCACCATATTCTTAGTTATCCCATAATTTATACATATAATATTATTGAAATTATAATCTTTATAATAATTAATTTTTATAGTATAATAAATAAAATTTAATTTATTTGTAACTAATTAATCAATTACAATAGAAATTAATAATTAAATAAAACAAAAAATTAACATTTTGTTAAAACAACACACAATATTGAAAACTTGAAAACAAACAATAAAAAGCACACAAACTTGAAAGGTGTAAAATACCTCGTTTTTTTGTGTCAAAATGCAACAAAACTAGGCTCTATTTATAGATCTTGAAAAATAAAAAATAATGATATATTTTTTATATTTTATATTTTTATTTTGATGAATTTTTGGGAAAATAATGTTTTATTAAGAAAGGAAAACAAAAAAAAAAGTTGAAAAAACAGCCAATGGGGCGTTGCCACGCAGCTCGTTGCAGGGCTGGTACAACACATGTGCAACATGAAGTATCAAATATTGGTACTCCCACTTTAACCTCAATTTTTGCACCCGTCTTGCTTGTGAAAATCCACACTTCAACCCACTTTATCCGCAACTTTAACCCCTTTTGTGGATGGTCTAAATGAAATGAAATTACCAAGTTTCAAACATGTAACCTCTTATTTGTTAAAACACATAGTTTACCATTAGACTATCTTTTATTTTTGTAGGGTATTCATACCTCTAGGTCCACCCCTGAACTCAACTATTAATAACAAAAAGAATATGATTGTATGTTAAAAATGCAAATCTTATATCGGAAGTCGGGTACCCATATCCTCCCAGGTCAATTCATAAATTCTTGGGTTGCTCCATCTATTGTCAATTGGTTTTAGAATGGAACCTCATAAACTTTTAACATGATATCATGAGCTCACCCCGAGTTAGTGAGGCACGTGTAAACCCCCATCAATGTTTTTCCGGCTAATAATACCAGATGCACATCCCACATACTCGTTCTATTGTTAATTGGTTTTAGAGTGGAACGTCATAAACTCTTAACACCATATATTAGCTTTTGGGAATGGAGTACAAATTTGAGAAGGGGTATTTCACCAATGAAGAATCACAGTTTTGTCCCAAAACGAAGCAGTTTCAACTTTGAGGGTAGTTTGATTGAAATGTTAACGTGCACATGCACAACAAATCAAACTGGTGACGATAAGGATTATGTTTGTTTCATACCCAAACAAAGTAAGGTCAATTTTGTTTGTTGTTCATTTATAGATCAATATTTATAGGCTTGGTTAAAATGTCATGGGAACCCACAAATCACTGATGGCTGATGGTTGAGATTTGCAATCAGTAAGCAGGTCGAGCGTGTTCATAATTAAGGAACGATAGAATCATACGTCATATGGTCAATCTAAAATCGAAAGATCAAGGTGACCAGCTGCAGAAAATCATATAACATTTACTGATAGATAAAAAATCAGAGAAGTAGGTTAATGAAGGTGTTTAATATTAATGATCTTATTTGATTATGAGAATGGAGATGTAATTTGAATACAACGTTGTAACTATGTACGACTTCTACAATTCCTGAAGCATAAAACAATAGTATAAATCTACGGCATTGGGAAGATCAGAAGAGTGATACAACGGAACACACTACCAGCACAACCTTAATCGTTGGGAATAAAAGACGCGCCTCACAACTATCATCCTCGAATGTATTATAATATTATACTATTGTTTTATGCTTCAGGAATTGATCATTTGACAAGAGAGAAGCATTGTGAGGAAGCTAATGCTACTCATTTTTTGCCACAAATATGATCAATGGCCTAAAAGATGTCAGGGTGAAATCTCCCTAGAATAGAGTTGCCCTACTAGAATCTTCATTGGTCCACCCTTGAAGATGAACAACCCAACAATCTATTTTCCCACGTTTTGCGCTGAGTTTTTCATACTATTATCATTCATCATTGGTCATTTAATTTCGGGTCGACTGACATTTTCCACAAGCGAATATGTTTTCTGTCTATGTTGCTTACAAAACCTCCAATGTTTATTGATATACCTTGTTGATATTATACCCAGCTTCACTCCATATCTAAATACGTTGCAACAGGAAATTATAAGCTAAAAGAAATAGGTAAGAGAAATTTCCATAGTAGAATTTTGAATAGACACAAGGTTTAGTTGAACGGTAGATTTTGGTACCTTGGATTAGGTGCACCCGAGCAATGAATGAGTCTGTTCGTTCGCAAAATACTTTACGCTCTTCTTCCCACCCTGCTTCTGTGTCCTTGTCCATGTTTTATGTACTATCACTTCCTTCCTTCTACATTAAGAGGTTCCAAAGCCTATTTGTTTCATCATCAAGGTCTATCTTGGGACGCGGTTTAAACCTTTTGATAGGATCCTTCTATAGAACTATAGAGCCATTTCATATGAACAAAACAAGTGCACTTCGATAGATACCCCTTATAGAGCCATTTCATATGAACCACGTCCCAAGGTAGACCTTGATCCTGAGACAAATAGGCTTTGAAACTTGTTGATGTGGAAGGAAGGAAGTGATAGTACTTAAAACATGGAAAAGGACACAAAAGCTAGGGGGTAAAAAGAGCATTAAAGTATTTCGTGGACGAATAGACTCGTTCATTGCTAGGATGCACATGATTCAAGGTACCAAAACCTACCGATCAACTAAAATCTTGTGTCTATTTAAAATTCTTGGACGAAAATTTCTTTTACTTATTTCTTCTACCTTATAATTTCCTGTTGCAACGTGTTTACCTAGATATTAGGATCACAATCCATGCTTATCTTCATGAATGTTGGGAGGATAGCAAAGGTAGATGGAGCCACATCCCTTGCCCCTAAGCATGTACTAGAAAACACCCGAAACCCCAAAACTAGAGCCCTGTAAAAGACATAAAGTTCTCCGAAATAATAAGATGTGAGCACGCTCAACAAGACTATAAGTTTCTCTGCAACTCATGATATCTAGAATGCCAATCTTGGGCTTCCTCTTCTGCAATCAGAGAGATCTGTCCCCTCCTCCTTGTATACAGCAGCAAAAGATCCTCCATGCTATCAAACAGTTTTCTGGATGTACCTGCAAAAATAACAAACTCAACAGTTTTCTGTGTTGCCCTTATCAACGAGAGTTTGGAAGGGCATTAACAAGCATAATTCCCTAGAATGAGTGTTACCCCTATCAATGAGAATTACGCATGTCCCCCCCCCCCCCCCTCAAGAGTCGACATTAGTAGAAAACTTCTTCTATGCTAGCAAGAAGTACCGAGAACAATAACAAAGACCACCCTTAGAGGTTTCCTAGCTCCTTGTAAGGAGTGTTACCCCATCAACGAGAGTTCAAAAGGGCATTAACACGTATAATTCTCTGGAACTGGAGTTACCCCATCAACGAGAATGACGCATGTGCCTCCGTCCAAGAGTGGACATTAGCAAATCGTACAAGTGGTCTTCGTGGAATAACCCAGATGCAAACAATGTCAACCTACAAAACTACAATAGTGCGTGGAAAAAGATACACAACAAAAACAAATCCTACGCTCTATGCCTATTATAAGGTATGCCAATCTCCTCGAGTCGAATGATCGTCCTCAAAGTGGCGTCCTCCTCCCCTGGTCTCCACTCGACCCTCTCTCTCTGTTGTATATCAAGCTTCGGCTGTAGTCTGTAGTCCTAGAGATTGTTGGTGGAAAATAAGAAAAATCAAATTTCGATTGATCCCACGTTTAAAATGGGCCGAAAGGCAAAAATGGGTCGTGAACCATCCGAACGACCTCCGACGCATTCGTTCTTGGTGCGTTAGGGTTTGTTATGGTCCTAGAGACTTTTGGTGGAAAATATCAAAATATAATTTCAAACTTTGAGTTCGTTCTTACGCTTAGAATGGGACGAAACTGAAACGGGGTTTGTACATATACGAACGACCTCGGAACGCTTTCGTTCTTGGTCCCTTGAGATTCTTTGTGGTCCTACAGATTGTTGGTGGAAAATAAGCTCAATTGTAATTTCTATTGTTCGCATGTAAAATGGGATGAATCGTAAAATGGCGCGTAGAACATCCAAACGAACTCCAAATGCTTTCGTTCTTGGTCCCCTGGATTCTTTATGGTCCTAATGATTGTTTTTTTTTTTTTTTGCAAAGCCACTAGGGCCTTGTTTATTTATTACAAAAACATAAAAGTCTTATGAACCTAAGCCCAATACAATAAAGGTTTTAGTCTAATCACAAAACAAGATAACAAAGGGGAAGTAAATAAAATAAAATGAAGCTCCTTGGAAGAGTCTGAGTTCTGCTTGTAGTTGACACTAGTAAGGAGAGTCTCTTTTCAATTTCTAGGTCCGACCAAACCACCTCTTCATCTCACAGATGGGATCATGAGTCTGCGTTTTGGTCCCTCTTTATGTTCTTTGGCGCTTGTTTTATTTTATAAGTGACCACTAATCCTACATTGAAGTCGAAGCGTCTTTGATATCTTCTTCCAAAACCAACATCTTAATCTCGAAATCAAGTATCTGCACATTTTGCACCTGAACTTCCTACTTATGAGTAGGGATGTTTTCGGTTTGCTGAAAACCGACAAAACCGACCGAGCCGAACCGAATTTTAACCGACTTGGTTGAAAAAAAAAATGACACAGAACCGAAACCGACCGAACCGAACCGACATATTATATATATTAATTAAAATATTTATATTTGAGATATTTCTTAATATTTATACTTAATTTTTATTTTTGTTAAAAAATTATTATATTATTTAATATAATTTATTGGAGTAAATTTCAATATTAGTCTAATGGACCAAGTGTCCAAGACCCACGTACAATGAACATGTCCAAATAATCTATTGTCCATTACTAGCCCTCTTTAAAACCTAAATACATAAGACTATAAGAGGAACCATTCACATTATTCACAATTCCATATTTGCGCCTCTAAGTCTCTAACCTTGCGGCTTTGCCCTAGTGAAGCTCCAACTTTCAATTTTGCTATCTCATGAAACAATCTAACAATTAGTATAATGAGTGATAAAAACATTGAAACCTCTACTCAACATCAAACTTTTATCCAACATGATACCTCTACAGGCTCTACTCAACATGATTTGGTTAGTAATAATTAAACATTTTTTTTTATATGTTACTTAATTTGGTAATTTCAAATTGTACTGATTTTTTAATTTCGAATTTATGTAATTTCGAATTTATTCGAATTGCACTATTTTCATATATGTTATTTATGTAATTTCGAATTGTACTGGTTTTTTAATTTCGAATTTATGTGATTTTTTAATTTCGAATTGTACTATTTTCAAAACCGAGCGAACCGAACCGATAACATCCCTACTTCTGAGCATCAGCATCCTTCTGAACATTCTGCTTCTGAACCCATCTGACTGAGGTGTGCCCTCTCCTTCTATTATTTCTAGGGGCACGCGCTTGTGCCTCTTCCGTACTCTGTTTATCAAGGACAACATATTGCTTCTTTCTTACAAACACTTTTTGAACAGAGGGATTACCCCCTAACTTACACTCCTTGTTGCCATGCCCTAAATGTCGACAGAAGCTGCAGTACCTAGGCATGTCTTCATAAGTCAATTTCTACTCAAAACCATCTTTCACCATGTCCCCATTCCGAATCCTACCTAAACCTCAGAAGGTTGAGGCTGAGCAACATCTAACTCAACACAAACACTGGCATAACCCAGCGTTTTAGTAGTGTTCAACTAATCAATACATAATGTGTTCCTTAAAAATAGCAGCAGATAATAATGCTTCATCATTAAAAATATATATGGGCAACTTTGGGAAGTTAATCCATATGGGGCACACCGAAGATTCAATAGGAGCATCAAAAGTAGGTGACCATTTAAACAAACGCATAGGTTGTCCACCTATATACGACGTCACCCTTGACCATAACCGAATGTAGTTCTCAATTAACACACATTAAATGATAAGATGCCTTGCATCATAAATCAACAGATTATAATCACCTTTCAACTTAAGATTAGTAACTCTCTAATTTCGTTAATATTATGTCCCCCGTGAGAGAACTTACCAACCAAAACATGCTGCATATTGGCAAAAAAACGAGCCTTATCCTCTGCATTGAAGAAGACTGCAGGCTTTCCATCCATAGTCGAAGTATGGGCTAAGGTCATAGGTTGTGGAATGTCATATCTACGAGCAAATTCAGGTCAAGTCAGATTTCCCTTAGCATTCTTCAACACGGTTTGGGCAAAGGATGCCTTTCGTTGCACGGTTTGCTTGTTCTCCAAGTCATCAATCACCTTAGTTTCAAGATCCTCCACACGTGCGTCCTTGGATATCAAGGAACTATCCTTATCTGAATTCTTGGACCAACTTGGACCCAAAGCTTCCTTTAGAGAAAGAAAAACCTGAGCAAGTTCAGCCCTATGCACAAAATTCCTACTCGAACTAGGTTTCCCATCTTCACAAGGATTCTTCAGTAACAGAGTCATCGACAAAAGCATAAAGGGGGGTCCTACAATAATTTAAACAAAAAATAAATATAGTCATCGACAAAAGCATACGAATATTACAATTAATATATAAGGATAATTTAAACAATAACTAAAAAGTACATTTATCAAATATTAGTTCAGGGTATGCATCCTCCTCTTTGCAATAGCTTGAAAACGCTTAATGATATCCAAATCATCGATTGTGCTAAACACTTCTTTCTCCATATAAGTAACCAAACAATCAAGTGAATTTTATTAGTCAATTGGCATAGTTAAAATCAAAGAAATAATTAATTAATTCTTAAATTGAGCAAGTAGATAAGTAAATTGAGTCGACTTTGAGCAAGTAAACAATTATTAATGCCTAAATTGAGCAAATAAACAAGTAAATTATGAACATAATATAAATTATTATTAATAATTAAAAAAACACAAAAAAGTGTACCTTGGTCGTTGGTACAATGGAATCAAGATTCAAGAGAGAATTGGGTGTGTGGCCCGTGAATTGATGAGAATTAGGTCATTAGGTGTGAATTGTGAATTTGTGATGGAGTGGCGTGGAATATAATGGATGGCCCAGCAGGTGTATCTATTTTAGTGTGCGAGGAAGGCAAAAAGCCCAGCAACTGATTTAATTAAATAACCCATATAAGATGTATTAGTTTTGGTGGGTAAGCACGAAGGCAAAAATAATAAAAGGTATGTAAGGGGGCTCAAACCCTTGTCATTAGATAATATTATCAAGTTTTTAACCATCTCAACTACAATTTTATTTTGATTAGGGGGATCTCGTGCACCCTATGAACCCCCCTGGTTTCAAAGGAAGGGGCTTAGGGTTTGGTTTTGCAGGTAAGGGTAGGGGGGAAAGTGGGGTGGGTGTTTGGAAGGAGGGGTTTTTCTGAAAAATTATTTTATTAATGAAAAGATACTTTTTCTATTTTATTAGAGAACCTCCATTTTTAATTATTAAAAAATTTGGCCCAAAATTTAATTGTACATGTTTTTCCAGTTTCGCCCTTACCTCAATTCAATTTTTGGCGAAAAAAATACTTCAGGGGACGGAACGAAAAAAATAGGGAGTAAATTAAAAAGAAGGATAGTTCGGTTCCTTATTTGAAAATTATAATACCACAGGGGGTGGATCGAAAGCGTCTTGATAGTTAAGGGGGCCTAAAGAAAATAAGCCAAAAAATTATGAAGCTAGCCTTCAATGGACTTTTATTAGACATGGACCGAGGCTCCATCCCTCATTCCTAATCTTTTTACACAACTACAGAGTCTATATGTGATCCTCTTCGAGACTTCGACTCAACATTGTTACAATCCTATATATGCCTCACTTTTTTAGTGTTGCAGTCTGTTAAATGTTAGTAGTCTTTCATTTCTGAAAATTCTGAACTCGACCTCCATCTATCATCTTCCGAAGTGCAGCCTTAGCTGCCTCGAGTGTTTCGATCGAACGCCCTTCTTCAAATGAGATCCTCTGTACATTGAACTGTGGAGAAGCTAAGCTAAGTCAGGCATGTATATGTGATAGCAAAAAAAAGGAACATGTGGTAGAAAGAAAAAACACCTGCGCTCCTTGACGGACACGTATATCAAATCCCCTGCTATCTATTGATATAAGAGCAACATCATCAACTTCGGTTTCTAGGGACAAGAGCTCCTTCAAGGGCTTAGAGAAGATTACATTGAGTTCCTACAAGCAACAATCATGAGGCTTACGGAAGCTATCAGAAGAGCATTAGTATTATATATTCTCGATAATTAGGCATCAACTTATTTTATGAGAGCGTATAGGGTGGAGGTCATCAAGGCACACCTTCAAATATTGTTCACCTCCATCAACAGCTATCTTGTCAGGCTGAGTGTCCTCATACTCTTTAACATCCACCCAAGCAACGGTTCCAAATCCTCCAATAAAATATATATCACTGTTTCCACAAAGGAATAAAGAATTTTCTTCAGTCATAATAATTAATTATCGCAGTTGACTCTCAAATGTAAATCGATCAAGACTACTCATGTGTAAACACTCAGAATAGAAAGCCAAAATTACAAGATTGGAAATAAGAGTAGTGTGTTTTGGACTGTAACAGAGAATGATAATAGAACAAAAGTTAAGAAAAGGAAAGGTATTAAGTTCTTTCAACTGCTAAAAAGTTTCACATCTAATTGAAGCTAGATCGTTTTCTTCAAATCAATGAGCTATACTCCGTACTATGTAACAACAGTAAGTACCAACCTAATATTTTGCATCCTGAAGTAGTAGAAGTTCCCCCATTGTTGAGAAGGTCCTTGGTGATGCTTAGCCATGTAAGATTGATGAGCCCATTCCTGTATGTGATGATCAGATAAAGTTAGTAAAATAACATTAAATTATCACAGCACACCAGTGAATTTTTCTTTTAATGAGAAAATCCAGCATACATGAAGTGAAATGCAAAGACGGTGGTTTGCAGTTGGGGTGGGGTGAGGGCATGCGAAGCCATTTAATGTTTCTAGTAACTGATTGTTAAGAATGGCTTAAACATAAGATACATAAATTTATAACAGATAAGATAGCACGCTCTATGAAGGGGATTCTTTTGTTTCAATTCACAGATGCTGGTATCAAGTCTCAACAGAGTACTCATAGAACTCTAGGCCTCAAAAACTCCATAACCAAGCAATTCCAATGTCTATACTGTTGTTTAAGATAGAGAAGTCATTCACCTGCTCATCTTCTCGAAGAGGGAAAACATCTCCAAAGATGGACACCCTTGCATTCGATAGGCCACTCCAACCAGGTATCTGTGTTAGTACAATAGTCAAGGTCCCGTACAGAAATTAAGAATCAACTTAAAAACCAGAAGGCTGTAAACAAAATGAGCCAACCTGCACCACCAGCGTGCACCTTGGATCAGCCAACAAATTTCGGGTGTGAATAGCCAATGGCGAGAATGAAAATATTGGATCTGGAGCGAACAATTGATGTCAGCTTTCAGAAAGGACGCAAACCCAATAATGAATATTAGATTCAATTCAGTGCAAAATCGACTTCATAGTCTACAATAAACATATGGATCGTAAATTGAGATCCGATCTGCTTCACAGGTTCTAGTTAGAAGCAGACAGTATGCGATATAGTTTGGCCTTCAAATTTTGTTTTGTTTGATGTCTTATAATATCAAAAAGAAGAGCACACCAATGTGTCAAAATAACAGCAAAGAGTTGAGAAAAACATTATTTTACTCATATGATGACTTACGGCCTGCTGAATCTGGAGCGAAGTCTACCAAAGAACCAAATGGATAACCTTCTCGTCGGTGGTGCATCCTTGACATCACCGTGCACAAGTGAGCAAACCTAGCCTTTAAATGTTCAAAATGAAGAATGAAAACATATTTAAAGAGGAGAGACACATATGTACTCAGATTCACAGTTCTAATCATTAAAGAATTGAATACAAGTGAAGAGGTTTCCACCTGTTCCATCAGGTTGCGGACTGCCAAAGCTGGTCTTGGCAAACCATGAGCTGACGTTGCGCTCTGAACTCCCCCTGATATTGGTGTTCTGAAAAGCCCAGCTCTTGTCCCTCCACCAGTCGAGCCTCCACTAGAGATCATAAGAGGCGTCACAGTTTTTGAAGTTCGATTTTCATTGATGTCAACCGAATGTGTTTTCGCCGACATGTCCTTCAGAATACGAGAGATTGCATCAAAGAACTGCTGACAAAGCCACTTGGCATATCTATTCATCAACTATAACATTAAAAGATATAATGGTATCTTGCGAACGAAACGTTTATAGTACTAAATATAACAAACCCTTAGTATTTTGTTATTCATAAGGAATACCTTTTTGACTTGAAACTGCTATAAAACTGTAATGCTTAATCTTAGAAAAAGGCTTAAGGCTTTATAAAAGAAAACAAGCCTTCAAAGCATCAGGTGTATTGATACCAAGCTCTCTATTCATAACACAGTTGACTTCAATACATTATTTCAACTCGTAAAAAAGAAGATCTAGCACCCTTACAAAATGAAAAATACGACTACTCAATATAACCCAGAACCCACAATTAAGACATACAACTTCACACTTATGCTTAGCTTCTGGTTTAGAGACATGATCAATTAAGTCCTAGGATTACTAAGTGCAGCAAACAGCAAGCAGATATTCCAATAAAGTAACAGAAGAGGCACGGAGGTTAATTTTTCACAAGTCAGAGAACATGAAGGATAACTCAGTGAGCCAATTTCTTCAATATTCAGTTCTACGATTTCTGAAAAAATGAGCCGACAGACATGTTCTTCTCTTTCTCTGGAAAAGTAAAGATTCTTTAATTGGACATAAGCTTCTTGAATATTTAATTTAGTTACGAGTTCGTTGGCAGTTCCAAAACTACAATGTCAACAGATTTTGTCCGAATAGCCTGCCATGCACTCAACCGCTTAATACAGCCAACATTCAAGGCTCAAACGGCCAATTGGCCACTTTACACTCCTTCACATATTAAGCAGGAGCTTTGCCTTTTCTTCAACTAGTGGCAAATCGCTTGAACAAGGTGCAGTATTGGGAATTCAAAAACCGAAAACCTCCAATTAAATTAGGATGGCGTTAGTATGATTCCATAGGATGGTGACAAAAACTAAAACTAACATTCATTACATGAGCAAAGAAGGCTAAATAAATCAAACAAACAATATATACATATTCCAATGCTTAAACAAGAATTGATGCATATATGTCTCATGTCTCTCAAAGTTTCTGCTGTAAGTTACATTTTGACCTCCACAAATATAATGGTAGGCAGACAATATTTTAATACATTCACCTCGATTTAACTCAATTACCCTCTTCGTTTTCGAGTTTACTTCACCTAGATTCACCCAGATCCAAGTGGAACACAAAAAACATACCATGAGTATAAAATATTACCTGGGACAAAGAAATCGAGTCAGCAGAAACAGAAGGCGCCCCATTTTGATTGTCCAAAAGGGCATCTTCTTCTCCGGACATAGCAAAAACTTTCGTTTTATAAACATGTCCGAAGTTATTGTTGTAGCTTAAACTTGTCTGGATTGATGAGCTTCCAGATTCCCTTGTTGTCGGAACCAAACAGTGAGGTATTGGTGATGGTGGAGCTGAAGATTTCGCCATGAAAGCAGCGCTTGAAAGAGGCTCCATGGTGGCGGAAAAAGAAAGAGAAGCCATGAGATTGATTAATGGGTTTTCTTGGAATTTTCTATAACCAGATTTTTTAAGAGAACGGAATGAGGAGGAATTTGGGGGGAGGGGGACGGGGGTGGCGTTGTTGGCTGGATATATTCGAAGTGATGGGAACAATACGACTAATGTTCGCCACTAGGAAAAGTGAGGGTTTACGGAAAACTTCTGTCCTTTCTCCAAAAGGGAAAAAAAAGTCGTGGTCCAATAGTCGTGAGGAGATAAATTGTGGGATGTGTTTTAGAGTTCGGATAGTTAGGGTTTTGAAGTTGTTGTTAATCACTTCCACAACAGATTCTGTCTTATTTGAGACTTAAACCCACGTGCTGCAGAGGAGGTAATGCGAAATGTTACTTACCCCAAGCTCTTTACCGTTGACGTGTGTCCTGAGAGCAGTTTAGTCCTCTTTCAGTTTTTTGCTTATTTTCATATTGTCCATCAACTATGAACAACGCTATACACACAAAAATATTGTTTGTTTTGTGGATAATATTACTATTTTGCCTTCTATGAAGCTCCGCTTGATAATAGGGGCGGGGGGGCATTGTAATTCACCTCCCAAAAATCGTGTGTGTATAACAGATCAGATCAATTATGATGAAAGTTTCTAATTGTTAGGGATATTTTATTACGCCTCAAATTATCATATATAGGACACCTTGTTTCATTTTGCCTCCAGATCCTAATATTTCTCCTCAACTATTTAAATTGCCAAACCAATGTAATATTATTTCAAAGAAATGAAAACCTCGGAATAAGACATTTATTAAGGCTTAATTTCATCTGGGCACCTGAATTATTTTAATTTTCTCAAATAGGCACCTGATGACCTTTTTGTAACAAATAAGCACCTGGACCCCAAAATTGGCACATGAACTTTCTTTTTTCACAATTTTCTTAATTTCTCAGATTTTAAAATTTTAGATAGAGGCCAAAATAGTCAAACTATACTTAAAACTAACTCAACCTAATTATAAACTAACCCAACCTCAAATATTTAACCCAACTCATTAAAACATCATCTTCAACCTTACACCCCACCCCCATCCCAGACAGAACAATATTTCGATCACGAATCACAACCTCAATTCCGCCATTTTTATATACCCTTTTCACTCCTTCAATTCATCTTCTTTCTTGCTATAAACCCCATCAAAAACACACAAAAATCAATGGTTTTTCCTGTACAATGTCTAGAAGAAACCGAAAAGAATCTCAATAGTTACGGAAAAATTTGAGCTTTTTTAGTTAGTTCAGGTGCCCAGATGAAATTAAGCCATTTATTAACTATTTTGGGTACTTTTTAATAATGACAAAATTGTTAATTAACTATACCTCACCCTATCATCTTCTTCCTCACACGCTACCAGTGGCGGATCTAGGAGTTTTAAATTGGCTGTTCGAAATCGATATAATTCATAAAATGCCTATTCAAAAATACTTAAATATATTCAAATAAAAATTTAAATGCTAATTTTTATATTAATTTTTTTAAAATATATATAATATTTTCTTACAAAAACAAATGCTTGTTCGAGTGAACGAGCCTAAACCAATGTGGCTCCGCCACTGCACACTACCCTCAAATACCTCCTTATCAACAACCACTCCACCCTTACATACACACCGAGAATATCTTGCTGTAACATTTAACACCAAATTTATGGCCCCAATATCGGATAATAACATTTTTTGATAAATAAGAGCAAATGGATAACATTAGCTGAAGTTTGAATGCAATGATGAGAGGAGTACGTACCATGATGAGTTAAATATGGTGGAGTATGATGAATGAAATGTATGCGTAAATGTTGATATGTTTGATGATGAGATGAACATTTATGGTAGTTGAGATGAAATGTTGATATATACATATATCGATGTCGTGATGTACAACGTTGAGAAACATGTGACCATTGAGATAGTTATAACATTGGCCATATGTGGTAGTTGATCTGGTTGTAGATATTGCATCAAAAGTTGTCCGATGTCTTGCAATTTTTGGTCTTTCTAGTAGTTGTTAACAATCATTAGTACAAAATCATGCTTAGACAACACAAAAAAAAACAAACGTTGTCTAAGTACTAGTGACTAGTCCCTTTTTAGGTTTTGCTCTCCTATTCCATCTCTGGAAGGATTATGTGATACTCCCTCCGTTTCTTTTTATTTGATTGTTTGGGGAAGAAGTACTTTATTAAGAGATTGTGAAAAATTACATTGGGATTGTAAAAAGGTGTATTAGAATTATAAAAAGGTGCATTAGAATTGTAAAAAAGTGCATTAGGATTGTAAAAAGTGCATTGAAATTGTAAACAATCAAATAAAAAGAAACATGGAAAAAATGCTCAAACAATCAAATAAAAAGAAACGGAGGGAGTATATTCTAATAAAGTAGTTTCTGTTTTTCTTCTTCGATATGTGTATCTTAACCCCTTAAGAATAAGGCAAGTAGACTTAGTATCAATTACTTCTTATGTTCCTCCTTTTCCTAAAGCTAATATAGGTACATGCACTTGCCAGTATGTTTTGATGATACATTACTATTACGAAAGCTGCAAACTGCACTCTAATACGAAAGCTTCAAACTGCACTCTAATACTATCGTAAGCCTCAAATTGCACCATATACTACAGTTTGTCTTATTTTGCACCATAAAAAACCAATTTTAGATTGAATTCCATTTTAAAAGAAAGGCAAACTCGAATATCACATACATTACACTTTTGGGCACTTGTTACAAATAACTGAACTTCTAAATTCAAAATTAACCCCACATCATTCATCTTTTTCATCAAACCCCCACCCCACTGCAATTTGCTTGGTGGGAAAGAAACAATCTTGTGGCCTGTGGGTATCCTCCATAAATGTTTTCTTGCCTTTACAACAAAATATACCAACTTCAGGTGCATTAAAGCAAATGGATCCAAATTCCTCCACCTTTTTCTCTCTACGGATTCATATTCACACAAATCATATCACTTAGCCAAGGAGATAGAGGTAGCTATGGCTGAAATTGGACATGTAGTTTGAGAAATAACAGTGAAAAGATTGGGTGCATCAATACTTCCATGCATCAGGTGCATCAGGTACCCATTTAAAGGTTTCACGTGGGTATTGTACCCACTTGAAACTTCATCATTGGTACTTGTATCCAAATTGTACTATAACAATGATATAATACCACATATTTATCAATCCAAAATAAATATGTGGTATTGTACCATTGTTATAGTACAATTTGGGTACAAGTACCAATGATGAAGTTTCAAGTGGGTACAGTACCCACATAAAACATTTAAATGGGTACCTGATGCACCGGGTGCACCGAATTATTGATGCACCGAATCCGGACTCATTTTTATGTGCCTCTGATGGAAATAGTGTGCTCAACTAATGTTTTATTCTATAAATTTACTGTTTTACAAATAATGGTAGTATATTTATAGGGAGTTGCGTGAAGTAGGCATAATATAATTCCGAATTCCATTAACATGACCAGCAAAACAAGGAGGTGATGAAACAAGACCCGAGGAGGAGCCAGAAGCTTGCCAACAAAATGAAGTTGTAACATTCTCAGAGCAGGATTGCAGTTATACATCTTATAAATATAAATTTTTGCAAAGAAGGGTACCACTACAGGCAAATATAACGTTCAAAGTTTACCCTTCTTTTCAAAACAAGATTCAATCCAAAATTGGCGGTTCGGGTTGAAAATGAGACAAACTGTAGTATAGGGTGCAACTTGAGGCTTACATTAGTATTCAGGTGTAGTTTGAAACTTTCGTGATAGTTCAGAGTGCAAAATAAAAATAAGCCATTACTATTTGATGTGTTCCATTTTCAGCTTAAAGTTAGGTAGCATGTTCAACATTGACTTTTGAGAATCAAATTAGGCAAAGAAGTGAACATGATCAATCATGGTCGTTCTAGACCAAAGTTTTTATTATTTCAATTGCCCTGAAACTCCGTATTCTTGCAAACCCTTTTACTAATGGGTTGAGAAGGAAGATGGTCCTTGATACGTCCGGGGGAATGGGGTTAAAGCCCTTGAGTCAGGATAGTGTGGTCGATACCTCTTAGTGGTCAAACTAAGCCACATGATTCTTGATGCACTACCTTCTCATTCCTATAACATGTTGTAGTGCTTTATCATATCCATAACTAGTTATTTAGTGGTGCTTTGAGACGTGCTTGATGGATGTTGATTTTGTTATTCATAGCTAGTTATTTGGTGGTGTTTTGAGACACACTTGATGGATGTTGATCGTGATATTCATAGCCAGTTAATTGGTGGTGTGATGGACACTGTCTACGACAGTCCAAAGCTAGTTATTTGGTGGTGACACACTTGATGACTATATTGATCTTGATGACAGGATGGACTATATGTCCTTAATAACTCTGAAATAGTGCTATTGAGAGTGTGATGGTTTGGCCGCCATCTATGAAAGACTTGGGCAAGTCTTCCTAGAGCGCTCATTAGACCCGAGGTGTACGCATGGCCTTTATATGCGTTAATTTTGTATCGCGGAACTTGCATCTTTTTGAAGGTAAAATATGTGTTGTGGGGGTCTCAACTGAACTTCGACAAGTTCAAGAGAAATTCACTTATTGAAAGTGAGTTGTTGCCTCATTTCACTACGTGTCAATTCATTTCGAAAGATATTGACGCTTAAGTATTTAAACCTTCCTATACCCAGATTATTCTCGTGTTCTTTCCTTCTTCGCCTTTTGTGGGAAATTGTTGGACAATGAAGAAAAATATGAGAAAGGCTTTCCGGTTCAGACCGACAAAAGGGACATATTGGATTCACTGTAATTCCCTCCCGAAACAAACGCTCTTTGGTTGGCAAATTGTTATGAAAGCATTTCCACAAGAAAGTTTTAACTCGAGGTGGCAACGGAAGCCTCCATAAGTTCCACCACTCTACAACTTGCGAAGACCTTGCACTACTTTCCCCACAATCCTTACCATGTAGTTCACCAGCCTTCTTCATATTTCGAGAACAAATGTAACCCGAACAAGTTAGATATCTTCTACATCTAGAATGAGTCCAAATAAGCTTATCCCTTATATCACGTCTACTGAAAGGGATACTTAGCATCAGGCGAGGATGTAGAGGATGGCGACGAGGACACTGTGGAAGCCATGGGTGTGGAGGTAGGCTTACAATTAGCCATCTGCGCCTTGTCTAACAAATCAACCATATACTGACGTTGGGACAAAAGAAGGCTGCCATCTGGTTGTTGAATAGCCTCAATACCTAGGAAAAATTGAGGTCGCCAAGATCGTGAGTAACAAAGCGAGCACTGAGAGCTGCAATGAAGGCATCAACGGCATGGGCATGGCTCCCCGTGATAAGGATATCGTCAACATAGACCAACATAAGAAGATGAACACCTGCACGAGAAAAAAAAACAGCGAGGTATCTGCTTTGGACTACAGAAACCCGTAAGATAGTAGAAACTCCTGAAAACAATTGAACCAGACTCGAGGGGCCTGTTTGAGGCCATAGAGTGATTTATTTAATTTGCAAACATAATCAGGATGAACGGGATCAACAAAGCCTGATGGTTGCACCATATAAACAGTTATATCAAGTGTGCCATGTAAAAAAGCATTTTGAATATCTATTTGACGAATATTCCACTTAAAAGTAACAACAATAGATAAGATAATGCGAATAGTAGCAGATTTAATAGCTGGACTAAATGTATCAGTGAAATCAATACCTTCCAATTGATTATTGCCGTTAGCTACCAAACGTGCTCGACGACGCGTGATAGTACCATGGGAGTCCCTTTTCAGCCTAAATACCCACCGACATCCCACAACATTCATTTCGAAACGACATGGAACCAACGTCCAAGTGTGTGTCCGGACCATAGCGTTGATTTCATCACACATGGCTTGGCGCCACAACGGAGATTTATTGGCCCGAGTAAAACAAGTGGGTTCCGTGGCAATGACTTGGGCAGTAAGGGCATGCGGTTGTGACTCAAGTTTCTTGCGAGAATGCTTGGGGTTGGGTCGCAGGCGCATGGGGTGAGCATTGGTGGGAGCTGGGTTGGGCAGCGAGACAGGGGGCTGAAATGGGGTGAGCATTGGGGGGCTATGGGGTACGGTACTAGGTAGCTGATTGGAAACTGGGGAAGGTGATGGGGATGTTGCAAGATGAGGGATGTAGGATCTGCCGAGTGTGAGGGAGAGTGGACAGGTTGAGAGGGTGACAACGGTGATGATGGGTGGGCAGTAGGGTAGGGTGGGGAGTGGACGAGTGATGGTGGTGGATAGGAGGTTGCGGCAAGTGGTGCACCATGAGTAACAATCGATCCAATAGCAAAAGGGGAAGGAGGGGAAGACGCAACAGGGGGGTTTAAAAGGAAAAACATCTTCTACAAACTTAACAAACTTAGCGATATATATGCCTAGACGTTAAATCCATACACCGATACCCATTATGCAAAGGACTATAACCCAAGAAAAGAGAAGGAGACGAGCGAAAAGAGAACTTATTAGAGTGATACGGACGAAGATACGGAAAGCACAAGCAACCAAAGCTACGTAAGAACTCGTAATCAGGGCGGCAACTATAAAGAATTTCAAAGGGAGATAAGTGTTGATTAGTAGCCGTGGGCATCCTATTAATCAGAAAAACACAGGTTTCAAAAGCGTAGTGCCAGTAAGATAGATCTAAATGTGAGTGAGAAAGGAAAGTTAGACCTGTATCGACAATATGTCGATGTCGTCGTTCCACACGACCCATTTGTTCGTGGGTATATGGGCATGACACTCGATGTGAAATACCGATTTCGTTAAAATATGTATGACAAGCGCGATATTGACCACCCCAATCTGTTTGTAAAGACTTGATTTTACAATCAAATTGGCGTTCGACCAACACTTGAAATTGCTTAAAAACAGTAAGTGCATCGGATTTAAACACGAGGGGGGAAAACCAAATAAAGCCCGAGTAATCATCAACAAAAATAATAAAGTAATGAAACCATCAGAAGATAATAATGAAGCGCGACCCCAAACATCAGAGAAAATAAGCTCAAGTGGTCGGGTGCTACGTTTATTGCTTAAATATAAAGAGGTTTTAGCAAGTTTGCCCATCGGACAAGCAGGAACGGACTGGCTCGAAACATAACTAGAGTTGGACTGAAATTGACGCATTACATTATGAAAAACAGTCATGAGGATGACCCAAACGATGATGCCAAACGGCGACGAGACACGACTCGATAAAGCAGAAAACACTTTTGGAGAAGACACAACACGCGAGGAGAAGTGATAGAGACCCTGATTACTCGTCCCTGTAAGTAAAGGCAGAAGTGTATCCTGGTCCTTAACAACAACAAAAATTAGGATGAAACTCAAAATAGGCGCGATTATCTTCACAAAATTTTTGGACTGACAGAAGAGATTTAGAAGCATTAGGAACATGTAAGACATTAGATAAAAGAAACGACTTAGAAGAGGAACGAAGAGAGATGTTAACGGTGTGATGAATGCTCGTATGGTGACCGTTTGCAGCTTGAAGACTGTCGGACCCTTGATAGGGCGTGGGGTGATGAAAGGCAACAAGGTCGGGATTGATATGGTACGAAGCACCGGTGTCCGGTACCCATGGGCTGATGGAAGCAGTGGACCGAGGTGAAAAGTGGCTCGGCTAGATGATGGGCTGAGGTGTAACGAAAACCAGCAAAATGCGCTTGCGTGCTGGAGTGATAGAGGCAAGTATTAGCCAAGTGCATGGTGGACTCGCAAATGAAGCAGCGACTCTTGATCTGAAACTGAGGAGAGGACGATGAAGCACTGCGGCGGTCGGAGTGGTGACGCCCAGACCCACGTGAGAAGCGGCCCCTGAAAGATCGTCCGCGGCCTCTAGGTTGATAATTGTGATCTCTCACGACATAATGGACATATAGAGGTGGAGTGGGGAGCAAGCCTGGTCCTGGCGAAGGAGGCATAGCGTTGTAATCCGGTTTTACAAAGTCATGCGTCAGTGCATAGTTATGCAACTCTTCATAGGAAATAAGAGATTCCCTTGAGTACACCATGGATTTGAGGGAGCGATATTCATCATTCAGTCCTCGTAAAATGTAGATGATGAATTCGGCTTGCGACGGCTGCTTGCCAATAGCTGCGAGGGCATCATAGGCCGATTTGGCCTTGCTCAAATAGGCTCCAATCGAAAAGTTGTTCTGCTTGATGGTGATGAGTTGATTCTATAAGCATAATTGGGTGGAGAATGATGGGTTGGGTAAGGACGTGCGAAGAGCAGACCAAATTTCATGCGAGGTCTTTTTGCAAACTGCAATCGGCATCATTTCCTCGGACATCGAGGAAATCAGAAGGCTCCTGATCAAGCTATCTTGTTGAATCCATACGGCGTAGGCAGGGTTTGGAAGAAAGGCACCTGATGATGAGGGAATAAATGACGGCGGACATGGGATGGTGCCATCAACATAGCCATAGATTTGATTACCGGCGAACATAGGCAGGATGTTGTGTTTTCGAATTGTAACATAAATTTGTGAAGAGTTGTAGACGCCAAAAGTGCTTCCTTTCGGGTAACAGATTCCGAAGATACTGTATCATTTTCATCGTCAACATTATTCTCAATGATAGTAGTAATATCATTAAACTCTTCATATCATTAAACTCTACATATATTTATGCAAAAACTCTTCATCTCATGCAAAAACTCTTTAAATTAATAAATTATTAATTTATAGATAAATTAATAACTCTCTAAATTAATAAATTTGACCGGTCCTAACATTATTAATTTATAGGTGTTTTATTGTATAAGGTTTATCACTAGGTAACCGAAAATATCTAATAAAACCTATAGTTCATGCTGAGTATGACTTGTGGTTTCAAATTATATTTGGTACTCCAATACCAAATGGGTTTATTTGTCAATTTACTATATTAATATCCAAACTCTTTTTTAGGTGTAAAAAACAAACCCAACCACCTACTACCAAAATCGTCACACTACACGTTCTTCTTCTCCTCCAAACCAATTTCCTCTCAAACCCTACCAGTTTCATGCCTCTCTGAGAAAGAAACCACCAATCTCGGACAAATCGTCTTCTCAAAATCAATTTGCTCTTTAACCCTACCACCTTCGAATCTTTAAAGGTACAAAATAAAACTTTTGAAGTGGTCATTTAAATTTTGTAGTTAATTCAACCCGTTTATTGTGTAATCAAACAATATTTTAGGTTGTATATAACAGATTTTTTATTTTTTATTTTGTGTATCTTATTTTTCCATTTATAATGTAATTACAAAAGCTTGAATTTGTGGGTAATTTCATGTAATCTTAGTGTGTGCGGTTTCATTTGGAATTTTGTGCGCAATTTTGTTTCAATTTATTTTGGGTAATTTAGTTTTGAATTTTTTGTGTAATTGTTTTTATTTGCTTGTATGCAATTTTGTTTAGAATTATTATGGGTAATTCATAATGGTTGCAAACTTATTTGGGGAAAATTTCTTCTTGATTTTTTTGTGGGTAATTGATTTTTGATTTTTTTCGGTAATTATTTTTGTTTGTTTGGGTGCAATTTTCGTTTGGAATTTGTATGGGTACGATATGGTTAACAAAAGGTAACCACACTAAACTATATTGTTGTAACGACCCGCCCCAGGTGCCCCCCCCTGAGGTTAGGCTCGCAATTAAATCAGTAACAGAGTCACCACTCGATGGATGACTCGATGAATACATACGTTTTTAAATGACTAAAAGAATTAAAATACATCAGCAAAATAATAAAATCTAGTTTACTGAAAAAGGGTTAAAACATATCCATCAGGTATGACTATCTATGACCCCACGATACAAAAGACGAAACTAACATACTTTCAGTACAACAACTACAAAGGGGTAAAACAGGAAATACAACATGTGAACACAGAGACACTAAAATGACTGAGGGAGATCCTAATGCCACCATCGCCACTCACCAAAGTAGGTTCAACGCACACTGCAACGCAATTAACCTGCTAAAAGAATAAGTCCCCGAAGGGGTCAGCTCGACAGCTGGTGAATACTACTCACGGGTGGCTACCAACCCACACACGTGATGTGAAAGCGACAAGAGCACAAAACCTCAACCAGGGAAAATTGTATACAATAACATAAGGAAAATCCAATAGTTCAACAACAACAAACAAGCCCAATCTAGATAACGTTATATAATCCAAAATCCTCATGTAACAACACATGTAGTATACTATATGCACCAGATCCGACATCTACCATATCATGGCAATATCCCGCCATCACCCGCATCAGCTCAGTGACCGGCACCTAATCTATCATGGCAATGTCCCACCATCACCCGCATCACCTCAGTGACCGGCACCTAATCTATCATGGCAATATCCCGCCATCACCTGCATCACCCCAGTGACCGGCACCTAATATATCAATATCCCGCCATCATCCGCATCACCCCAGTGACCGGAACCTATTCTAGTCCCACGTTGTCGGATCATGACAACAAACTATCCTAACACATGCAACTGACTCACATATAACTCAACAACCCTTAGATCCACAACTAATCTCATGTCTATATTCACTTAGCATCAACAATCATAACATGTTACAATTACCACACATAGCACATGCACTTGCACAAACACATGTATAAGAAAGTAGGCAAACGTGAGTAAGAACTCACCTCAAGCAAACAGCAACGCAATAGCTCACCCTTACGTCGAATCAGGAATCAATCAAACAGCAAAACCTTAATGCGAAGGGGAAGGCCTAAGGATCACGATATTTGAATCAAGAATCAAATTTGAGCAAGAAGATGAGAAGAATCGAGCAAGGTGATTGAAAGTGGCGATTTGGCTTGTGTAGAGGGCGGCCAACGGTTTGTAGATGATGAAAGGGTTTTGTGTCAAGAACTAGGCTTAAATAGGTGATTAGAAAGGCTCTGACATGGGCTTGGCCCAATTAACTTGGCTCGAGTGCAACTAACGAGTTACTAACAAGTTTCATACCGATTCTAACAAGATTTATATGAATATCTAACGAGTTATTAATGTTTTAATTGTAATTATAATATTTTATTATAATAGAAGGTCGTGTTATTACAATCTACCCCCTTAAAGAATTTCGTCCTCGAAATTTAAATAAAACTAATATCTCCCTGAGCAACAACATATTTCTATGACATACATAATCGACTTCAACATCTTATAAATCTACAATCCGTATAACCACTAGTTACATTATCTCCATCGTTTTAAATAATAATTCTCTTGGTTCGTGTCAATTATAATATCACAACATCTTTATATCCTATCATCATGCCTAGATCTGTAAGTATATACCTCCAACTATTATCAACAAACATCATTTGTATCGGAACGTTATTTGATTTGATGGACTGGCCTCACAAACCACCACGAGTCTTTCCATCACGTTTTGTCCTCACTCACGTGCTAACCGGGACACTTCCTAGTGGGTCACCCATCCTAGAATTATCCTAGGTCAAACACGCTTAACTTTGGAGTTCTTCTGAGTTGGGCTACCGAAAAGAAGATACATCTTGATGGTATGAGTAGTACCAATCAAATCATATCAAACATATCACATCGCCCACTCTAGGCCGGGTACTACAATCTCCCCCACTTAAACACTCGACGCCCTCGTTGAGCCCATCCACATCCACATTCATATCCAAGACCATACCATCCGTGTGAGACTCGTCTCACAATTTCGGACAGTTCCGCTCTGATACCACTTGTAACGCCCCGCCCCCCAACCAGGTCGGAACGTTATTTAATTTGATGGACTGGCCTCACAAACCACCACGGGTCTTTCCAACACGTTTTTGTCCTTACTCACGTGCTCACCGGGACACTTCCCAGTGGGTCACCCATCCTAGAATTACCCCAGGTCAAGCATGCTTAACTTTGGAGTTCTTCTGAGTTGGGCTACCGAAAAGAAGATGCATCTTGATGGTATGAGTAGTACCAATCAAATCATATCAAACATATCACATCGCCCACTCTGGGCCGGGTACTACAATTGTGGTTAGGAAAATTGGATTGTGGTTGTTGAGTTTATGTTTTGAAGGGGTTTATGTCGACTAACTAAGTTTTGCATACAGAGTTGTTTGTGTTTACTAACCAGTTGTACATACGAAGTGGGGGTTTATGTGTACTAACCAGTTTTAAGTATGATGTGATTTATGTGTTCTAACCAGTTATGCCTAAGAAGTGGTTACTGAGTTCAAAACTGTTTATGACTACAAAATGCATTATGAGGGGTAACTAATTGTTGTGTTACAAGATAGATATACAATATACTTCAATGGGTTGTCATATTTCACATAAACATCATTATTTTTATAGAAAAAGACATTACATAACTGAGAACATTTTTTGCTATTTGTTGATGTGCTTGATTTGTATGTCACATAAGCATGATGATAAGCACTAAATTTACGGTTTTTATTTGCCAATATTTCGATAGATAACATTATTGCTTAGCAATGTACTCATATTTAGACTTTGAAATGGTATGGGTAATTCCTAGTGGTTTGTGTGTCTGCAATTTCTTGTTGATTTTGAGTGGGTAATTTCTAGTGGCTGTGGAGTTCTAACCAATTGTGACTTTGAAGTGGTTACTGCGTTGTATTGTAACCAGTTGTCAAATTAAGATATCACTTTAACTTTAGAGTGGTTTGCGTACTTGTCTTAGGTTAGAGATCGTAGTGAAAGAAATTAGTGTTGATGGAACGTATTTATATGTAATTCCATTTGATTGTGGGTGAATTTTTGTTTGATTTTGTGTGTGTAATTTCGATTTGATTTTTGTAGGTAATTTTTAGTGGTTATTGAGCTCTAACCAATGTTTACTATGAAGTGGTTACTGTGTTATAACTAGTTCTAAAATTAAGCCATCTCTGTAACTTTGGAGTGGTTTAAGTACTTGTCTTAGGTGAGAGATCGTAGAGAAAGAAATTGGTGTTGATGGAATGTATCTATATGTAATTACATTTGGTTTTTGATTGACAATCCACTATATGTTATTCTCTTGTCATAAAGAAGTACTCGGGTTCAATTGCAGTCAATACACTCCTTAAATAACATAGACGAGAGACACCCGGAGAGGGCAGAGGTAAGAGGCAAATGCTAAGAAGTGGGGGATTCGGATCATTCATCGATATTTGCAAATGCACTAAATTCCTGGCGATTTTGTGAAGTGGGTGTCTTCAAACTTCGAATCGGAAGAAAGCTATATCCGGCTAAGCAAATTTGAAGTATTAGCATGGATTCTAGCAATTTATTTTTGATAGAGACTTCGATGAACATTTAGATTAAAGCACGTTCATTATTATTGCATAAATTGGCAATTGATGTCATAATTTATGTATCGATTTCATGATTGTAATATCTATAACTTCTTACTTCTATTCTTTCATGTTTTAGATAAAGCGATGTCAAATATAAGCTTAAATGTGACTATGACGTGATTACTGAGTTCAACGCACTGAGTTCTAACTAGTTGTACCTATGAATTGGTTTACTCGTTCTAACCAGTTGTAAATATGAATTGGTTTATGTGTTCTAACCAGTTATTCATATTACGTGGTTACTGAATTCTAACCAGTTGTACCTACAAATCGGTTACGTGTTTTAAAGAGTTGTAGATATGAATTGATTTTTGTTTTCTACCTAGTTTGATTCCGACTAGATTAATGAGTCACAAAATTAAACGACCGATCAAGTTGTAAAACAATTGTGGAAAACACAAATTGATCGATTTAAACCTGTGTTTGTACTTTGGTCGCCATCAAAAAATTAAACAATTAAACCTGTGTTTGTGTTTTTGTTGGCGATGGAATTACGAAAAGTTAAATTTAAGTTTTTCTTATTTAATAGAAACATTAAACAATTAAACATGTGTTTGGGTTTTGGTGGTTGCTTGATGCGTGATGCTTGCTTCTTGTTGCTTGGATTCTCAAACAAAAAGTTTGTGAAATAATTAAATGAGAGGTTGGAGAAGAGAGCAACATAAAAAAGATTGAAAGAAAAAGTGGATGAAATAGCTTGAAATGAGGCTAAATTCACGCCTAGATTGGAGTTAGGTGAGGTTCACACCCCACTGTTCTAAGGTCATAATGCTTTCTGGCCGCCAATCAACAAAACAGACTACTGGAGCAGTGAATGGACCAATAGAATAAATTTTGGACAAAGTGAAAATATTGACCGGTACATCCTCTTGTCAAACATCATTCTTTGAACACTGATGTCATTCTTTCTCATGTATCGAGAAATCACATAATTCGGATGCAATGTTGTGGGGAAAAAATCTTATTTTTGATAGGGAATTCAAATACACCCCATGCTACTCGGAATGGGCTGAACACATTCTTCGAAGAAGCGAGAAGACCTTTATGGATGAACAGAGATAGGAAAGTCTTAAGCCCATTACCCGTAGTGTGGGATGTATTTGAATTCCCATAAAAGATAAGATCTTTGCCCCAAGACACTTCATCTGAGTTATGCGATTTCTCAATATTTGAGAAGGAATAAGTCTTTAAACAATGATTTTTAGACAAGAGGATGTACCGGTCAATATCTTCACTTTCTCCAAAAGTTCTCTCGGTCCATCCAGTATTCTGTTTTGTTAATTGACGGCCAAGACGGTAGCATGACTTTTGAACAATGGGGTGCGGAGCTCGAGTTCCGTGCAATGCGTCAAATTATTATCATTGATCTGTAAGTACCAGCGGCCCTTGTCAATTCTTTTAACGAATGCAACCATCTTCAGAGGTCTAAAACAAGGGGGGGGGGGTTATGGTCCTTTTTTTCTTCTTTTTTTAGGGGGGTTATGGCCTTGATATTAACAAGCGTAAAATACGGAGTAAAAAGGCTTAATTTCATGTAGCACCTGAACTTTCAGAACTTTTCTAAATGGGCACTTGACGACTTTTTTATTCTAAGTAGGCACCTGAACCCAAAAATTGGCACCTAAACTTTCGTTTTTGACAATTTTCTTAATTTCTCAGATTTTTAATTTTAGATGGAGGACAAATTAGTCATATTACACCTAAAAAACTAACTCAAGTACTATTAATCTAACTCAACCCAACCCCCATTTAACCCCACCCCCATTAATATCTAATTCAAGACAACACATCCCATTGTTTTCAACTTCCATCATCTTCTTCATTTTTCAACCAAGAAAAGCCAAATTTCCCATAAACCCATCATTCTCAAAAAGATTGAATCTTTATCACAATTGCACCAAAAAGATTGAATATTTATCAGTATAGTTGAATTTTTAACATACAAATTGAAATTTTTTATTACTCAATTTATCAACAATAACCAACAACCCAAATTTGACAATGCCCAAAAATAAGGAAATGTGTGATGCTTAAAAAGAATTGGCAAAATGTGTGATGCCTAAAGAGCACCACGGGGTTGAGTTAATCGAATAGCCTAGTGGAAAAGGCTCTTGCTAGCGACCAAAAAGTCCTGGGTTCGAAACTCACCTCATCATTAATTTACAAAAAAAAAAAAAAAAAGGCACCATGGGGAAGCGACAGCCCATCTTCTAAGAAGTTGGATTTTGTATACTTGTTGAAGTTCTTGTTCGCCAGAGCTTGTGTCTCAGTTTATTACACTGACTAGGAATGCTTCATGAATTTTGGTTGTCTTTTCACTTTGTTTGTTACCGCTATAAACAAGTTTATATTAATATGCCGTATTTTGTATTGATGAGAGTTTCACATTTGGTTTATTTTGGTGTTTATGCAACTGGCTTTCATCATACAAAAAAAAGAGATGCAAGAAATCTCGAAGTTGGTGTTCATCCTATTTAACACAAATTCTCAGCTTTGTTGATGTTCTTGATAGGGCTTGCACAAATTTTAACATTTCTTGAAATTATGGACTTAGCAAGAAATCACCTATATCATTCTATTTATTGATGTTCTTGGGTGGTGAAATTTGTGCTATTTTACAAAAAGATACAATCTTTGTTGTTATTAGATGATAAATATTATGGGTTTTTCTAAAAAGCTGCAAATTTTGGTGATGTTGGGTTGTTTAGCTCAGTTGACTAATAGCAGTAATGAAGAATAATGAAAAAAGCTGCATATTTTCGAAGTGCCACTTGAACTTTGTCTTTGTTATTGGCACCTAAATTCATTTTTAAAGTGGCACCTGAACTGTTCTGTAAATTCTCCCTCCAAAATGTCATTTTTTCAATATGACTAATTTGCCCTTGGGTTAAGAATTTTAAAATGTCAGAAACCTGAGAAATTCAGACAAATGAGAAAAATGAAAATTTAGGCGCCAATTTTTCGGTTTAAGTGCCACTTGGGATAAAAAGGTTGCCATATGCATATTTGGGAAAGTTCTAAAAATTTAGCTACCCAGATGAAATTAAGCCGAGTAAAAATAATAGAAGTACTTTTTCATATACGTAAATATTTCATGATCCAAGATAAGTATGCTAAGGGGAGAGAAACTAATATTAGTACATTTATATCCTCCTTGAGCATTTTTTAGTAGGGACTAGGGAGTATACACAAAATGATTTAAAAAGCTCATGCTAGTGCAAAGATACAAATGCTGAACAAAAAGTCTTTAGAAACAGTCCAAATTTTTACAGATAACGAGACTGTTGAAAAATAAAATGATCCTCATTGATATTCAATAGAGTTGCAAAAATGAACTAATATAAATTCCAAATTTATTCTATATTTACATGACATTACTCTATAGAAATATATAACATGAACTCATACCTATTCCAAATAGAGGTGTATGTATATATAATCATGCAACTATCAGAAATACTCGAAATCGTTATCGGAAGGGCTGCTTGTTGAACTATCTTTAGTCTCATCTACAGCTAAGTTTCTCATTATCTTATCTGGTTGTGGTGCTTTTGCATGATCCTTGCTTGCAAACTGCGAAAAATCGACAGGTTCTGGTATGGAAGGAGGTGTGGCACATCTTACTAACGCCCAATTCACACCTTCAAAGAAAGGGTGTTGTTTGACCTCAGTAGCACCTCTTTTATATGCAATCCTCTTTTGAGGATCTTTAACCAGAAGCCCTTTAATCAGATCTCTTGCCGCGCCACTAATCTGAGGAACGATAGTAGAATCATAATCGGATATGAAAGTTGCGAGACTATACATGAACTGAAAAAGTCTAAATGGAAAATACGTACACTACAGACTTATTGACTAACCTGAGAATTATTCGGGAACTTCAGTGGTTGCCTCGCAACGTTCATCAGTGTTTCTTTGTTACCAGATCCTTTGAAAGGCGTGGTTCCATGTAAAAGCTCGTACAAGAAAATTCCTAAGGTCCACCAATCTACAGCGCTACCATGACCTTGTCCTTTGATAATCTCGGGTGCAAGATACTCATGTGTACCAACAAAGGACATTGAGCGAACATTGGTTGGCTCTGCCATGAGTTCGGGAAGTGATCCTCCAACGAAGAGGCCACAGTCTGACTTGGTTTTCCGATTTTTTTTGCTAAGGAGAATTCTTGGGAAAAAATGTGAGGGCTGAACACAACCACTGGCCAATGGATTGTCATCATCGTCTAAAATACCATCCTCCCTGTTGTAAGTACTTACACTACTATTTTTCGAAATTGATGATGATTTCACAAGCGTTGGATTAACAGAGCAACGTAGAGAAAGGTCAAAATCCGAAAGCATAATGTGACCTTCATCTCTCACCAATACATTCTCTGGCTTTAGATCCCTGTAAACTACCCCCAACATGTGTAGATACTCGAGGGCCAAAAGTATTTCTGTTGCATAAAATCTGCACAAAAACAAATGAGTATTATAGCTTGTTTCTTGAAGTAGATATTTGTTGGAAACATTCCTCTTTGCGTAATAACACTCTTTGTTATACTTGTTTAATATCATTACGAATATCTTGTTTATGTGGATAATAATTTACAGATTGTGTCAAGAAACTGTAACAAAGAGTGTCTAAATCCAAACTCGGTAGAAATTTCACTAGACGATCCAAGTATGATAAGAGCGAAAGGGAATGGATCAAATTATGAACAAAGGTGAAAACAACAATAAACAAAAATTAACCTCGCAGCTTCTTCTGTGAAACATTTGTTAGGCTGCTTTTGACGAAGAGAATGAAGGTTACCTCCACTGCAGAACTCCATAACCAAACAATGGAATTTTTCTGTCTCAAAATACGAGTAAAGAGTAGGCAAAAATGGGTGATCAAGAAGACTAAGAATATCCTTCTCTGTTTGTGCTCTAATAATCTTGTT
This sequence comes from Echium plantagineum, assembly GCA_003412495.2. Lineage (NCBI taxonomy): Eukaryota > Viridiplantae > Streptophyta > Magnoliopsida > Boraginales > Boraginaceae > Echium > Echium plantagineum. The sequence continues at coordinate 22,977,312 of CM016565.1, forward strand.
TCTACTAGCCAACGAAGCTTTGTCCATGACCTTCATTGCAAAGAAAGTGCTTGTTCCTCGAAGCTCAACAAGGTAGACGCTTCCAATATCCCCATAACCGAGTTTCTTCAATAGCCGGAAATTAGATAGGCCAAGCATAGACTTCTCCTTTGCTGTTGCATAGTTGATAGCATCCCATCTTATATCACCACCTTCCATAACACAACTAGGATTTAGAGCCCGAAGGTCAAGACAACAACGAAATATGTTTATCAACATGTATACGCAAATAAATATTAAGAGGCCAATAGTTTACAGTGACATAGCTAATAAAGATATCAGTCCTTTAATCTCATATGGCCTTCACTAGACAACTGTAACAATAAGTAAAGACAGTGTTGTGGGCTATAGGGGCGGGGCGGGGGTGGCCGGGTGAGTCTTTTCTAGGCCGTCCTCTGCCTCGTCATTTTGTAATCTTAAAGTGAAATGTACCCCCTCTATCATCTAACAGCGCATCTTACGCAGACTAATAAAAAATGAACGATTTTACCATTGTGTTTCTCAAAGTGTACAAACGCGCGATTTCTGCAAACGCTTTACCTGTATGAGGTTTCAATGATCCGCTCAAAAAACTATCTGAACTTCGGCTACGACTATGCATAATGACCCTACCAACCGCTCCACCGGATGATCTTCCATGGAACCCGTTTTTCGGTATCTCGTCTAAATTTAAAGTAACACTATTTGAACCACCCGTTCCAGCTCGAATCGGAGGATTTGCACAAACATTCTTGATCAATGTTTCACCTTTTCTTGGTTCTACTCTCAGGACATCTAGTACTGTTTCTTCAAAATTTTGAGCCATCATCAAGTTTTCAAAATAAACATCTATGTTTTCTTTTATTTAATAATTATTTTCTTGATCATGTGAAAATGCATCCTTCTGCTGCTGCATGTTATGAATAAGCACCAACAACATTCTGCACTAACACATAGTAAGTCAAAAATAGGATCATTCATATACATAAAAAACTATCTGCATTATTAAAACACCCCAAATCGACGCATAACATATCGAACATTTCAAGAAACGCTCGGGCTCACTTGCGAAAAGTGGAAACATAAGCCGAGCAATTTCGAGTATATTTATTAAAAGAGAATGAGAAAGAAATTAGATAGATATCGAACATTTTACGAAAAGATGAAAATGAATTACATACCAAAGCCTCTTAATGTTTGTTGCTTTGATCACCATAAACGTCATTCTTCCAAGGGCATATTTTATTATCATTTTACTAATGTGGTAATTTGGAATAATTGAAATTGAGTTGTTTTATCTTTCTCAGGATTTCTACAAACATGGAGAGATGTTAGGACAAATGTTGGAACATGTTTAAGATGGTAATGAGGTCAACTTCCTAAAAGGAATCTAATCATTCGTGTTACACAATATGGTTGCCATGATATGATTCTCACTTCTAATCTACATGCACCATTGGTTTAATTTGATTGTGTTGGAAAATTAATGGATAGATCAAATTTATCAATTAGGTTCATTATTGTGTAATAATCATGAAAATATTTTTTAAATGACTAAACAAACTTCAAGCTCTGTTAAGATGCACATCCCACATTGGAAGTCGATATCCTTTCGAGTCAATATATAAAATATTGGGCTACTCCCTCTATTGCCAATTAGTTTTTGAGTAGAACCACATACTTTTAACATGGTATCATGAGACAAGCCCGAGTTATTGAGGCGCGTGTAACCCCGCCGGTGTTGTTCCGGCAATTAATACCAGCGAGATAAATTCCGCCGACGATCGGGTTACACGTGAGGGGAAGTGTTAAGATGCACCTCCCACAACGGAAGTCGATGTACTCCCGGGTCAATATATTGTTTTTAGAGTGAAACCCAATAGACTCTTAACACAACCAAACCTAATGCTCAGAAGAGGCGAGGCTGCTAACACTTTACACTATAATTCTTTACCAGTTTGACTATGCCCTGAGGGCAAACCTTCATGCTCAAACATATTATTGGTCCATCTCCCACTAGATATTTGATTATTTATTATGCAAAAAGAAATGATCAATTATCATAATAATTCGATAAACTTGTAATAAATTTTTATTATTTCTAGGTATACACCCCATATAATAATATGATTTAATAATTTCTTTTATACTACATGTTACATAAATAATCTATAAATATTTTTGAAAAATGACTTAATTATCTTCTGTTTTTTGATTGATACTCGATTATTTAGATCTTGTATTTATGTAGATATTTATTAATGTCCATAAAGGACACATTGAACACAATAAGCATAATAAGGTGGAAGTATGAAAGGTGTTTGTCAATTGAGTATTTACTTAGACATCAAAGATCGCGCCTGGAATGGCGTATCAAGGGAGACAGGAATATTAAACTATTCCATGCAATATCGGTTCAAAGGAATAAGACAAATATGATAACAGCTCTTAAAGATGATCAAGGCAACATAGTGAGGGATCAAGAGGGCATTCATGATTTAGCTGTGAGCTTTTATAAACGGCTTTTTACGGCACAAAGTAATGCCCCTTCCCTTCAGTTGGATCAATTGGTGTTTCACAAATTAACTCACAGCCAAGTACAGGTGCTGGACAGAGCGTTTACTGCTGAAGAAATCAAACAGAGTGTCTTCACCATTAATGGGGATAAGGCACCAGGGCCGGATGGTATGTCGGGAAAGTTTTTCCAATATTATTGGGACATAGTAGGCTCAGACTTGGGGGACATGGTTCTAAATTTTTTAAATAATGGGGTGTTGTTGAGAAAATTCAATTTCACCCAAATATGTCTCATCCCCAAGGTCCCTAATCCTTCCCACATGTCACAGTTTAGGCCTATTGCCCTTTGCAACACGATTGATAAGGTAATTGCAAAAACTTTAGCAGCTAGGCTCAAATATGTTCTTCCATAGATCATCTCAGAGACGCAGAGTGCTTTCGTAGCTAATCGTCTCATCACGGATAATGTTCTTCTGGCCTATGAAGTTCATCATCACATAAATCAGAAGAAGAAAGGAAGGGATGGATATATGTCCATTAAGTTGGACATGATGAAAGCTTATGACCGAATAGAATGGAGTTTTTTTAAGGCAATGCTTTTTCAACTTAATTTTAGTCATAAATGAGTCAACCTCATCATGGACTATGTTGAATCTGTGCCATACTCTGTTCTGGTAAATGGGGAACAAGCTGGCTACTTCCGACCAGGAGGGGGACTCCGACAGGGAGATCCCTTATCCCCTTACCTTTTCATTGTATGTACAGAGGGTCTTATCTCCCTACTAAACAAAGCTGGCACTCAAGGGGAATTACAGGGCCTTCATATGGGACAGGATTCTACGACCATCACTCACATGATGTTCGCTGATGACACCTTATTGGTGGGCAGAGCTACGGAGGCAGAAGCACACAAGTTTAAGGCGATACGCAATATGAGGGATGATCGGGACAAGCAGTCAATCCACAAAAATCTAGTATCATCTTTAGCCCCAATGTTACTAGGGCCTCCAGAGCAACTATCACCAACATCTTAGGGATGCCAGAGACAGCTACTCATGGGAAGTACCTAGGCTTTCGAACCACCCTTAGACAGTCTAAGAAAGAACTTTATTCTTCCTTGATATCGAAAGTCCAGGCCAAGGTGGATCACTGGAAGACCAGGGCACTATCGAAAGCAGGAAAGGAAACTTTCATTAAATCAGTTTTACAAGCCATACCCACATACATAATTCAATGCTTCTTGTTGCCTAAACATGTTTGCAACAAAATTAATTCTATCTTAGCTAACTTTTGGTGGGGTCAGACTGGCAATAAAAATAAAATACACTGGATCGCATGGGACAAATTATGCAGAATCAAAGATCAGATGGGCCTTGGTTTCCGAGACATCAACATTTTCAATCAGGCCCTTCTTAGCAAGCAAGCTTGGAAAGTCATCTCCGAACCAACGAGCCAGCTTGCTAAAGTCCTCAAGGCTCGTTACTTTCCTCAAGGCACATTCTGGACTACCACCTTGGGTAACAAGCCTAGCTACACATGGAGAAACATCTTGTTAGTTTGAACAGAAATGTACAAAGCAATCGATTGGAAGATAGGAAATGGACTGACGATTAGGCATATGCATACTCGGATATTTTATGCATTAAAAAAGGAGAAGTAAGAAGTTGAAAAAGATAGATATTGATTCTATTATTGATTTTGTAGCAAGCAATGCTCGAACAAATATTTTTTTTCTAATTTGTAATAGGGTTCTCTTGTTCAATTTTCGCCTCGGCCCTGAAAATGTCAGGACCGGCCCTGAGTGTGGTCTTGGTAGACCACAAGCACTCTGATGCTTAAGAGTTAAGTCACTTTAGGCCCGTCAAAATATGTCATAATAGGTATATGTCAGAGTAAAATCATAATTAAGTTACCTTTTAAGAATGAAATGAGTACCTATTTATAAAGTATCCAGGAGAGATAATAAGGGGTATGTACCTTCCCTTCACAGATGTTCAACACATGTAGAGTGTTTATTGAGGGAGTGAGGTGGGCTGTCTGTTCCGTCCCTCGGTGGATCGTCCAGCCCATATGTTCAACATATTCACTTTTGAACTTAATTCTTAAATGAATTGATCGGTTATACAATCTAATTGTTCAACGGGCACATTTATGAGGTTACTATTAATTCATATTTCAAACACTCTCACTTGCCCTTGAAAGATTAGATACATAACAAGATCCATTTGCAATATGATTTCGAACAGTCAAGCTATGATAAGATTTATGTCATCAAACTCTTGCAACTGTACTTTTCTTGAATAATTAAGTTGATGTGATTTCTAGTTTACTACTGAAGGTGGCCACCATAATCACCATCAAGTCTTCAAGAGACTAGAAATCTACTGTTATATCCTGTTGTGCGAATCCCTGTCAACGTATAGGTTTTTCCATCATTACATTCATATTATACTCAAAACATGTCAGTATGATCCTAGTGTTACTTGAAACGTTTGACAAGGTCAAACTATATTAATCCTGTATGATGAAATCCTATCTTGTAGGTCTAAGAATTGTCATTTAACATAAATTTTATGAGAAAACTTAGGACACAAATATATTATCTTTTAAGTTCTCATGGCGGTCGAATCCAGTATATGGTTGACAACACTTTTTCACTAGCATATACTTATGTGATTGATTGTAGTACTTTGCTCTCTTTTGATCCAAGAAATTTGATCAACACAATCATTCACATACTAATCAATAATGGTGCTTGATTCCAATCGTGAGCACCCGATTAGGGATAAATAATCTTAATGTCTTTTAGGGTTGATAGATAATTTCTTGTTTAGGTCATCGACTCCAAAGACTTCTCTAGAAAATTTTAGACTATTTACGGAATGTTGTATCCAAAACACAATTACATGACTATAAACTACATGTACTGAATTTAGGAATATAAATTCATGTGTTGTCTTATAACAGACTGCATGACATGATATCTTTTTAAAACAGCTCTCACTAAAATCAATATCTCTTGATTAAACTCTAGAGACATGCACAACGCTTGGATCCTTAAGTTTCTTTCGAGGATTTGGTTAGACACTTAGACTAGTGGATTTTGTAACATTTACTCTAAGTTATTCTTATATTATATATATTATCTAATATCTCATTCCTCAATCAAATAAACATTTATAAGTACCACCATATATTTCAATACTAATATATATGGCTTGAGTGGTTGAAGTTCTCTGAATCGGGCATGAACTACTTCTTTCTTTCAAAATATGTTGGAATCACCAGAATGGAGGAAGTGTTGTTTACCTTCTCAAGTTTTTGTTCATATTTTGCCCAAGCCTTATCATCAATATAATTAGGATGTTCAAGGACTTCAAATACAACTACAAGGAATGTTATCTTCTTAGATCATGTTGTCAAAGCAATTTACAAACGACCAGTAACTCTTTACTCTAACATATTGTAATGTTTTCTACCCAAGGCCTTGCCTTCCATGTTATGCACATCTCATGTGTCATTTGGTCTTCTTAAGTGTTCAAGTATGATTATCACATAATCGTAGTGACTATCGTTTTCACACTTCAGGTGATACTCCTCTTTCTATTTTTGGAGCAAAATGATATATGTGCATTCTTATGACTATGTGAGAAATCTTATGTGTTAGCATAAGTCATCTAGCTCACAACTTTCAATCGATTTGAAGAGTGAGATCCTCATCAAAGTTAAAGTGCATGTCATGGTCGTAACAACCCGCCCCAGGTGGGGCCATGAGGTTAGGCTCGTTATCAACTCAGTAACAGAATCACCACTCGATGGACGACTCGAATAACATACGTAAAATATTTGAATAATAAAAAAAATAAAGTTGATGTAAAAAAAAATAAAATACTGTTATAATTCCATCGGGGTAAATCACCTCACGACTCAACGGTAAGGAAATACATGTGTCAATACAGTACAACTCATGACGGCTCCAAAACACTACAACATAAAAGCATGACGAAACAGTAAGACACCCAACGACTGAGAGAGATCCTATTGCCACTCACCGAAGTATAGATCTACGCACTGCAAACACCTAGTCTGCTAAAAGAATAAATCCCGAAGGGTCAGCTCGACAGCTGGTGAATTCTAACTCACGTGTGGCTACCACCCACACACGTGATATGACATCGATAGAGAATACATCATGAATGAACAGGGAAAAATGAATAACATATATCAATAATACAGCCAACACCAACAATAACAACACAAACCACCCAAGTACGATATCCACACATACAGCACATGCAGAAATACTTTATGCACCTACTCTATCGTGACAATATCCCGCCATCACCCGCATCACCTCAGTGACCGACATCTCATCTATCATGACAATAACCCGCCATCACCCTCATCACCTCAGTGTCCGGTACCTAATCTTTCATGGCAATATCACGCCATCACCCACATCACCTCAGTGACCGGCACCTAATCTATCTGTTGGGTTTTATTACGAGTTTTACATATCAAATTATGTAAAATTGTATAAACAATCGAATACAATGTTCTAAAATCACATTTAACTATGAGTTGGTGTGTATACCTTTGAAGCGTGTTTGAGCGTGCAGCGGAAGAGCAACAATCGTTCCCCTCTCTAATTAGTCCAGACCAATGCAATGTTGATTCCTTCCTTCGAAACAACTAGAGCTTGAGAATGTTTTCACAAAGAATGAACCAAGATAATTATTTCTCTTGGTGTTATCAGCCAAGTGAGGTAGGAGAAGAGAGTATTTTCTTTTCAATTGTCTTACAAGTGAAAAGATGATAATGAGAAGGTTGTTGTTATGTTTTGTCACCAAATGGTGTTTATATAGCATTAACACAAAACATAACCTCCCTCTCAATTCATTCACCACTTAATACTATGTTGAATAGAATGTTGAATAGAAAAAGATGTTATCATCCTTTGTGTTTAATCACATCAAAACAAAGTGTAACCTCCTCACCTATTAAACCACACTTATTATAATAATAAGTGTGTTTGAATTCAAAAGTCAAAATGACTTTTCTCATTCATTTCGGTCATTCAATTTGGTCGACTATGGGGTTGGAAATTCTACTTTGGAATTTCTTCCCCTTCATTCTTTGACGTTTACACTTAAACCCCGGAAGTTTCAATCGTATTGAAAATCAAATGCATTGTATATGTGTGACCTTCTAGGATCAAAATAACATTAGCCATATGTTAATAAAATATCGACAAGTATTTTATTAACATATAAATCATGAGCGGGCCCTAGTAAACCCATCATGAACCCTAAATGCATTCCGAATTCATTCCCAACAAGTATATTATTGTCAAACATAATATACGTATGAACTTGACTTTAAATATGTAATCACTACGAACAATCAAATTGTTCAATGGACTGAGTCAAGAGTGTTGATGTGTAGATTATCATGGGGTTGCAAGACACAATGAAATACAATACTTCATATGTCATACAACCCTAATTCGTTGATCGGTAGAACTTACACAATGAAACTAGCTCATAGAAGTATATGTTTAAAGGTAGTGTGAATATGCTACAAATAACATATAAAAGAGTAGTGCTACAAAGTTATACCTTTGAAGCGTGAGCGGAAGCTTTGTAAATCTTTAAGCGGTTATCCCCACACCTTGCTCCTTTGCTTTCTTCTTGAAGAAATGTCTATCACCAAGGTGATATGAAACTACTATGAAATAGTCCACACCAATACCTTAGATAGCAATAAGACACACTTGGACTAGTGTGTGTTATTGAGGAGTATGTAGTCTTTACTACTATAGCAAATAATAGAACTAGTTCTACACTCTACACTTAGAGTTTTGCTAGGGGGTTGAGTTTGAAGATGAAGTGTGTTTGTTTGTGTTGTTGTGTTCTCTAGCAAGAGATGTGCAAGACTTAGATTGATGTCTTCACATTCAATATCATCTTATGATATAGAATGGATGATGAAACATGTTGCACACTAAACAAACACATTAACCATCCATATGGTTAATGCCTCTTGGTCCATGGAAGATACTCTTACAAGAGTTCTTCCCAAGGGGGTACAAAGCCTTCCCAAGGAATAAAGTAGCCACCAAGATGTCAACTCCTCATAATGATGAGATTAGTTAATTAATCTTAATTAACTAATTAAATCATATCTTATTTAATTAATTCATTAATTAATTAAATCATTTCAATAAATGATAATATATAAATATATATCTCACATATACATTTATATACTTAAACCCCAAATAGTGCGTCCGGAACTAATTCCGGGCGCACCATCGGTTCGGTCGGGACACGATCTCGATCGAACCGAAATTCCTCAATATGGATCAAATCCCTTATTCACTTTCGGGTCACTACTCGAAAGTATCTTTGATAATTGTTATGTGTGTGACCTCATAGCCCGAGTAACGAAAGCATCGGGATTCAACGTATAAGACCGTATACTCGAATCCCGAAGATCATCGTGAGAGCCTAGTCTGCCATTCGATGACCCCCGGCATTATCTCGGGTGAGACTACTGATAGTTCAGATAACTATCGGTTGTTGAACCGTATATATAGATGATATAGTTCACGGGCACTAATTGAGGAAATTGACACATCAATTTCCAACACTTCCACTTGCCCTTGGACTATTACCAATGTCTTGGATGTACATTTGCATCCTTGTCACATGATTCCCTTTGTCCTCGGTTTTCGTCATAGGCTAAAGCAAGAAAGCGTGTCGCCAACTCCTATGACATAATTTCTCGGAACACGAGATAGTCTCACTCCCGTTCATAACGGGTGAATTCATTAGTCAGACTCACTCTCCGAGTGGCCAGGAAAAACCTTCCCTGTATGCCAGGGTGGACAAAGACCCTACCAATGCATCACCGATCATCTCACCACTACATTCACATAAGACCCAACATACCCCATTACCACCAGTAACGGATGGGTCCGGAAGTAGTCAAAGCCTCATGCTCACGTAGCATGAGAATGATATGCATGTAGGTCTCAGAACTTCTATCATATGGCTCGTGTGAAACATAGGACACAAGATCTCTTCTATAATTTCACAATGGTCACTGTCCAGTACCATGTCAAGACTCTCTTGACAATGAACCCATGTAATGATTTGGACCATCCTTTTGACTTAAGAAACAAAGTCAAACGAATCATTACACACTAGTTTGGTTGTGTCCGTTCCCAAAACGCCGGGACACACCACTAGGGACAATGTAATCACCATAGTTCTTGTCTTGAAGAAAGGGTTCCTTAGCCAATACACTTATTGGCTCCTCTTCAAGAACTCGTGATTACATGGGAACTAAAATATTTATCATACAACTATGATTAAATACACAATTGTTTATTCAAGTGCTATAGAAGAATAGGCAATCAATAAACAAGAAGTAATACTTTTATTCAACAATAAGAGTTTTACAAAAGTATACTTCATACATACAAAACAAATAAACTGAAATAAAGTTCCCACTAAGACTAAGACCACTTGGACCTAAGCCTAAGTCCAATAGCTGAAGTATGGAACTCATGTTTAGTCTGAGGCAACGGTTTAGTCAAGGGATCAGCTGCGTTGTCGTCTGTATCCACTTTGGATACCTTGATGTCACCTCTCTGGAACATTTCTCGGACGAGGTGATACTTCCTAAGGACATGCTTGGACTTATGATGAGCCCTAGGTTCCTTAGCCTGTGCTATGGCTCTAGTGTTATCACATAACAACTCAATTGGACCATCAGCGCTAGGAACTACCCCAAGCTCAGTCATAAACTTCTTAAGCCAACATGCCTCCTTGGCTGCTTCAGAAGCTGCAATGTACTCGGCCTCCATAGTAGAATCTGCAACTGTGTCCTGCTTGGAACTCTTCCAACAGATGGCTCCACCGTTCGGGCAGAATACAAACCCGGTCTGAGAACGAAAATCGTCTCGATCGGTTTGGAAACTGGCATCGGTGAAACCTTTTGCAATCAACTCCTCATCTCCGCCATATACCAGAAACATATCCTTAGTCCTTCTCAAGTACTTAAGGATAGATTTCACAGCGGTCCAATGGCTGTTGCCTGGATTCACTTGATATCGGCTGGTCAGACTCAGAGCGTACGATACGTCTGGTCTAGTGCACAACATGGCATACATGATAGATCCTATGGCTGAAGCATACGGGATTCTACTCATGTTCTCCTTCTCGACGTCAATGGTGGGGCACTGACTTTTGCCGAGAATAGTGCCAGTTGTCATAGGCAGTATTCCCTTTTTGGAATCGATCATATCGAATCGTCTCAGAACCTTATCAATATAAGTGTCCTGTCTCAGGCCAATCAACCTATTGGCTCGATCTCGATATATCTTGATTCCAAGGATATACTGCGCCTCTCCTAAGTCCTTCATTGAGAAACACTTACACAACCATCTCTTGACTGACTCAAGGAGTGGTTTGTTGTTTCCAATGATCAGTATGTCATCTACATACAGGACTATAAATGCAATGTGGCTCCCACTTACCTTCTTGTATACACAAGCATCCTCCTCATTCTGAATGAAGCCAAATTCTTTAATTGCTTCATCGAATCGGAGGTTCCAACTGCGAGAAGCTTGCTTGAGTCCATAAATGAATCTCTGAAGCTTACATACCTTCTTAGGTCCTTTCGGACATGTAAAGCCTGGAGGTTGTGTCATGTACACATCCTCCTCAAGGTTTCCATTAAGGAAAGCGGTCTTTACATCCATTTGCCATATCTCATAGTCATAATATGCGGTAATGGCTAAGAGGATCCGAATAGACTTGAACATGACTACCGGCGAGTAGGTTTCATCATAGTCAATACCATGAATTTGTTTGAAACCCTTCGCCACTAGTCTAGCCTTGTAAACATGGACATTTCCATCTTTATCAAGCTTTTTCTTAAAGACCCACTTACACTCGATAGGTCTCACTCCCGAGTCTAAGCGAGTACCAATTGCAATATTATATTCTAAACATCATACAACATATTTTAATGATAATTATACTTATTAATATATAAAACAACAACTAAATATGATGATTCAATATATAAAAGTGGTGCGCCTCATATGAATTAAAATTGCAAAACCATAGATGAAATCATACCTTAAAGTGATGGAATTAGCTTAACGATCAAGATTAATGAAGAAAGGATTGATTTGATCCAACATTTAAGGGAAAAACCAAAGGAAAAGAAAGAATAAATTTTGGAACCGAAAGAAGAAGATGTCGTCGGCTTGTGTGTGAAGGAGGAATAATAATAAAAAAAGGGTTTATAACTCTTGCATGGGCTTATATAGTGATCTCATGGCTCGGTTCGCTAATGACTTGATTCGATCGATCAACGAGGTAAATAATCAGTCGTGAACCAATAACGTACGAGTTATATTATTTTATTTTAATTATTATATTTTAAATTCATTAAAATTATGCCATAACATTACAATGGTTTTTATGCAATCACTCTAGCTCTATCCCAAGTTTGTTTGTAGAAAGTGTAGTACGTTTCTACAACTTGTCATTACAAGGTTGGACATCATGTTCCTCATGATCAGTATGTCAGCTACATGTGTGATTATGAACGCAATATCGCTCCCACTAACGTTTTTATCTTTACAAGAACTATATTTGTTCCCATTGAAGTGTTATTCTATAACAATTTCACTAGAATGATATCTCCAACTTTTCTTAACGCTTGCTATGATTCATCAAATAAATTTGCATAGCCTTCATTCTACTTATATGTTTACAATTATGCAAATCAATGGTTTGTGAAAATCACATGACCTTATAAGATTACGTTCACAAACATATTCCTTTTGCACCTTCATTACGTGATCATAGTATGTAATGTATAAGTTAATCCGAATGTATTTGAAAGATATTATTCGGTGGATGCCTTTTGCAAGTCAAATTTTGAACAAGTTGAAGCATTCAATACTAGACATAATTATTTGAATATAAGCATTCAATAATAGTCCAGTTCTTTTTTCAACAAACTTGTCTGCACAAAGTTGGTCATACCCTCAGGACAGACTTAAAAGTATCCAGATATGATACTGGTTTATTGACCTTATGTCGGATTTCTTAGTTGTAAGATAGCATCCTTGTCGTTTTATGGTCTTTGTATTATTGGTCGCCATTGATCATGACTATTAATGGATTAGGTCTGACCTTTTTCTTCAAAAGAAAAATTTGTTCCATGTGGCATTCTAGTTATGTTCACAACATCAACACCTTTGACCTGAACAATGTTGCTCATATCTACGTTCTATTAAGCAATATTTCTCAAAGAAATACTACAAAACCATATGTAATGAAGAACCCATTACATCTTAGATATGAACAAGGACCATCCTATAATGAAACCTTTGTCTTTGAAAAAGTTTGAAAGTTGTATCTCATTAGTGAGATAGTACTGATGCTAATCTAGTAGGATATCTTAGTGTTAGCTTGACTATCTTACAATGTTAATTTTCAAATTGAATGAAATAAATGTTTTTCTTTTGAAACATGGCTCAACTGTTGGATCAGAATATCTCGACGGTTCCTTAAGGTTGAGATATTCGATTTCCATTCCTTATGTCCCTTTTGAACATTTCAAAAGCTTTCTTGTTGTTGCTATAGGAAATATAGACAATCATGTCTTTTGTAATCAACAAGTTTTACGTGAAATTGAAATTGTATCTATGTCATAGAAGTGTTCATTTAGTTGTGAATGTCAACATATATATGAAATTGCTTAATGAACTCAATACTATATTCATCTTGACTAAGCATTCAGTCACTTGGTTCAAAACCTAAGATTATGCACTATCTGAAACTAATCCTTTAGAAGGGAAAAACTTAAGTTTCTTCAAACTTTATTCTTTCCTATAGATTATGTTGCATGTTTCCAAAACTTCTCATTAAATGTGTGGAATCATTTCATTCAGAGATAGTATACCTTATTTCATTACATTAGATCAACAACTGATATAATGTATATGAATAAAAATATCGTTCATGTTCTAGCAATAAGAAGTATAATGTTTGACTGTTTAATAGGCAGTAGTCGAAGAATCATTGTTGTCTACAATGTTCCAACAATGGTAACATCAGAGTCATGATCAGTTATGAGTAGTCCTTGAGATTGAGATTGAGATCAGAATCATTGTTGTCTACAATGTTCTAACAAGGCAGTAGTCTAAAAATGCCCCCTTGAGATTGAGATCGTCAACAACATGTAATATCAGAGTCACCAATTGATGGATGCATGACAACTTAAACACGACTTCATTTGATAATAGAAATAATATCTATCGGGGTGAACTAACAACAACCAATATACAACATTAGAAAAATAACCAAGTTTCAACATAATAGTATATTAAATGACAATAACACAAGATGTGTGGTAAGTGTTAATATATAGCATTTTTAGATTTAATTTATCATAGGGGACAAGACATCAACCATCACTCATATTTCATTGAATTCATCATTCACTCACTCATGTTTCGTATAGTCTCATTCACTTAGTCATCATCCAAAAAAAGGTTCCAAGTGCTTATTTCGTCAACCTTTTTTGTCAATCAATGGTTAGTCAACTATTATTGTCTCCCATTGACTTTTTAAGAAAAAATAGTCATTTCATATCTATTGTTTCTGAAAACCAAAAAGGAGTGAAAATTATAATTATGTCCCCTATTTGTAAGTGCAGTAGTTAAGAAAATTTTAAGGAGGGGCAAAATAGTCGTTTTAAATTTTTATGTATAAAAAAATAGATATGAAATGACTAGTTAGGTTAGTTTATGTATAGATGGTAAAAGAGTTTTAATTAGGCTCAACTTAATTAATTTAGTCGAACGGATTGCTAACGGGTTATTATGAAGATCCTTAACGAGTCTAATATAAAATTAATGGGTTTTTAACAAGTTATTAACGTTTCAATCATATTTTATTATCGATTTAAAGTCGTGTTATTACAGCCCATGCCCCTTCCGTCGTTGTCCCCATGCCCTCCTCAATAGTGAACGAGGTTGTGGGTTTTGGGATTAGTTTATTTTAAAAAAGCCCCCATATATTTTTTTTATTCAAACTGACCCCAAAATGTCTAATATATGTCGAATCCTTATATTTCCCTTCATTAAAACCTAAAAACTATCACTTTTATGGCAAAAATATCCAAATTGACCAGTTCATCGTTGTTCAAGGGGCAAATTGACCTATTTAAAAGTTTATGGGGCAAATTGACTGACTCAGAAGTTCAGTCCCTTATTTGATCAGTTGACAATAGTTGAGGAGACATTGTGAAAATTAGCCTTCTTAATTACAATTTGATATTTTGACGTCGATATTGCATTCTTTACATAAGTGATTAATTTATAGAGATATGGTGATCACTTAGAAAAAGATAACTAGAACACATGTTTCAATTACCATAAAGATAAAGGTATTGCCATGTGCAAGTTTTAGGCTTTTATGCTTCGTTCGGTTCAATATTTTAAACTATCATAGAGATATAGTTAGTTTCCCGAGGAATCGAGTTTAGTATTCTCGAGAGAGAATATGAATATTTTAGAATCCTCTTGTGATAAATTGATAAACAATCTCATTGCTAATTAATATGACGTTGCAATGAATCATGTGACATTGCTAGCTTCTGCATTATTACTAGTTAATAGTTATTTTCTATTTTTACATTAGTTGTTATTTTGTTTAGTATTTTAGTTAATTTATATCATCTTTTATGAATTGGGTTAATTAAGGATACTTAAAGATGACTAATAATCAATAGATTGGAATTTGTGAGACGATACTCTTACTTTTCTACTATATTACTTGACACGACCCAGACTCGACCCAAAACACTAAAAATCGTGTTGTCAAGTTGGCGCCATCGCCAGATTCCAATACTATTGATATAAGTTTGATTTTTGTGCCGTAACTTAGTTATTTTGTTTTTGTTTTTCGTTAAAAAAAATTGTCATGGATTACGAGTTGCATTACCTACAATCTGAAATTGATAGTCTTCAAGGGCAATTTTCATCTTATTTATTCTATCGTAATCAATATGGGTACAATGACTATGAATCTGAGGACTTTGTCTTCTAAGAAAGGCAATCTGACATATTTAGAATTCGACCCCTCATTCGATTGAATTGTAATAATTTGAGGGGGCAAAATGAAATTTAGCCTACAAAAATGAGAGACTTGAATCAGTCGTTTAAAAAGATCGTCATAGGTTAGTCGATCATAATAAGTTAAGCTTATAATAATCACGACACCACACACCCAAATGGTGTTTTTTAGAAAGTGAAATTACTATTTCCCCTAAATGAAACTTTCTCAAATACTACATTTATAAATGAGGGGCAAATACTACATTTATAAATAGAGGTGTAAAATAGTCATTTCACTCTTCAAAAAAACAATGTTCGACACTGTTTCGTTGGGTGTATAACAACTCATGACTTGATCTGTTATACACACACCAACACAGTAAGAAAGTTTTTTTAATGAGTGAAATGACTGTTTTGTCCCCCCTTCTACAAAATAGTCATTTCACTTTTTAAAAAACACTATTTGGGTGTCGATGGTGGTTCCCTCAAGAGTCAAGACTACTCACTAATGAGTCAACTCAACACGACTCCAATATACTAGGTTGTCACAATCTTCCAAAGATTCTTCAATAAAAATCCAAAATTTTCGTTCTTCCTCAAAAGCATTTTCTCAAGCATTGAAATGAGCACAACTCGCACCAGTTCAGCTTCTGGGGTCTCAAGATCCGGTGATCCAATTGCACCCAGACCAAATTCAAAGCGACCCAAATGTACAATTTTCTTCTTCATACTTTATTTTTTTTCGAAATTGACTCGAACTAATATCCCGTGTCCACTAGGCTAATCGCAGTATTGTTACTGTAATGTGTTCTCTTATGTTTAATGAATTTAATTGATTATGGATAAGTTTTACTTACTCAAGCAAGTGGTGACGCCATTGAGCTGATTGGATTGGATACGTCGTATTCATATAGTCGACCCCAACTGACATAAGGCTAGGTTTGGTTTGTTGGGTGGTGATGTTTTGAAGGTTGAATGTGGTGGTTTTTGTTATTTGGGCTTTTTTAAAGTTTAATCAGTCTTTTTCTATTAAATAATACAAAAAAAGTTTGATTTTTTGTTTGAAAAGTTTTCAATTATTCATGCATTAGCTCATAATTTAAGTTTATCTGGAACTTTTGATGTTGTGATTTGCTGCTAACATTATAACATGTAATTGCGTAGTTACTGTTGTGAAGAATATGTGAGTAGTGCTTGATTATATTTCGTTTGGGCATTATCTGTGATCGGGTCATTTGCGGGGGGGGGGGGGGGGGGGGGGAGGGTGCGCAAGAGTGAAAGATTGTAGTAACAACGACAAAAGAAAAAACTTACCCTGTCAAGTGCAATTCATGGCGAACATTACACTAAATTGTAGGATAACATTAATCTCTCGTAAGTCTTTCATTTCATATTGTGATGACAAAATTCTTTGATTTTATTCACGATTTTATGTCTTTTCGAACAAGTAGTTCTAACATAAGCAAATCCGGTTACTACCATTGGTTGAGATGGATAGCATTGTGTTAGAAAATTGTTTTCAAACATAAAAACTGTAATAAAGTAAAAACGATAAGCAATAACAAGAAAAAAATGTAGCAATTTAAGTTGTGTCTTGGTATAGAGGGCACTGAGTTGACACCAACTTCGTCATGACCTCGACGATAATCGTATTAGCCGGTAGCTCCCCAAGGTTAACACATCAATCAACAACACGTCCACTCATGACCTCTGACTTTAGACTAACACAAACAGTACTTATGAATATTAAACCGGAAAATAAAAATGGAGCCAAAGTAGACAACACCTCCTGAGCGAAGTAGCTTATGAGTTGAAAATGAGTTGGATACTCGTCTTTTTTGTTACGAATGAATGATAACAAAGTCGGCAAGCCCTTTTATAGGATATGTAAATTAGATCAGCAATGATGCATCGACTGAATCTAATTCAATAAGCCATAAAGTTTGTGATGAAGCCTTGACGCTTCGAAGTTTTGAACTTATTCGAAGTAAAGACTAGAAAATATTAAGGAATTTTAGAGCCATTAATCCAACAAGAGTGCCTACTATCTGACCCCTTCTACCCTACCATGCTTAAGCGGGAGCCTCTTAGGATGCACTGGGGATGTTGATGATCATGTGCATTATCTATGATTAGTGGTGATTTTAGATGGAACTTGTGACCTTAATTAGGATTACTTGTCTTCATTTTTGTGTTATCTTTGTTTCAACTGAACAAATGATGAAGATTTGGGCGTAAATTTATGTGGGTCATTCCTTTCTGTTCAGCCTTGTTTACCAACTTTTCACTTTAGGATTATTAGAGACTTCAACTGTTGACTCATAACCAATGTTATTGTTTTATTTAAAAAGGTAAATGTTTTTCTGACAGCAATTTTCTTGTCATGCCCTAGTCTGAAGGAAGCCGAGTTCCACTGACTTGTTTCTAAAGTAGATGACAATGCTAATCTTTAACAATAGGTGTATATCATAGGGCTGTGATAGCAAGCCCTATGTGATAGCTAGCACAGGATTGGCTCAAACAGCTACTGAACACCTATCAGGTCGGCATATTACAACAATATGCATCTTCCAGGAAAAACAGTTACGATTATGGAAGAAAGCAAAAGAGAGATGAGGAACTAACAAGTTCTATTTTCTTAACAGCTCATTTGACACATGTTTCTGAGATAGGCATGCTAAGGAAAACCAGGATAGAGAGTGTTGTGAGCTGTGGCTCATGTTGATTTTGTTTTGTTTTATAGACTGAATGTTGCTTCGATATCCTATGGAGTCAGATTTTATATTCTCCAGTTCTTGGATGTAATGGAATCATCGAATTGTCACATGGGACTACCTACGCTTCTTATCTTTTGTGAAGTAGTAAATAGTTGCTTGCATTAGACTACCTACGCTTCTTATCATTGGGTAATGTTTATGCCAATGCTATAGATTAAATGTGTGAAATGTGCAAGCTCAACTGTATGCAAACTTTGATAACAAAGTATGAGTTTGAAACTCTGTTTGTGTTCACGTTATGCATGCATTATGCCATGGTGAACAGGGATGAGGGTCTTATTAATGATCAGACAAATTTTTGTTTCTTGGCCTTTATGTCATGACCCTCAGGAAAGCATGTGGTCCCAAAAGGAAAAAGGAATATTAGTTAGAATGCTTTTCTATAATTTAGTATTTGTCTATTTTAGACAGGGGGCGAAATATAACTCCTATAAATATAGATGTAGAGAATAGAATAGGCAAGAAATGAAATGAATTAACTTCTCTCTAAGTTCTATCTTCTCTCTAATTTCTCTAGCTTTCTATCTTTCTCAAGTCTATCTGCTATACTATTCTCCTTAACTATTCTCCCCTTTCTCCTCTCTATTATGCTCCTATTACCTCTTTAATCGTAGTAATTCATCGAGGTTATTACATTTTCTTCAGATTCAAGATTTACTCAGCAGGAACTTCCAGCTTGCAAACCAATTTTAACTCCGATATGGGTTGGTACTTGTGAACCCTTTATGTATTTTCTTAAACCTTGTTTGTTCCTTGATAGTATCAGAGAGAACATCTTCAGTTATATAATATCTTTTCTTTTTTGTCTCCACAGGTTATTTCGACCTTTCTTCTTGTAGCCGTTGTCTTTGTCCCTATTGGAGTTGTATCCCTATTTGCTTCCCGTGATGTATGTTCAATTTCAAATTTTCACCCTAGAAACAGCTACTTCCCTCCATGCACAAAAAGTGAAACTTGACTCATTCACATTTCTTCTGTACTCTTTAGGTTGTTGAAATAATTGACCATTATGATGCCGATTGCATACCTTCCGATGCACAGAAGGACAAAGTGTCTTTTATACAAAGCACTCGAGATAAAACCTGCAACCGAACCCTAAAAGTGAGTTGGCCAGCAAAAGTTTTTGTTAAGTTTTTACATATTAATTGGAAGAAAGAAGCTAAGTTTCTTATCAAGGTCGACATGTTATTATTAAAAAGAGAACTCCATTTCTAAAGTGTCTTAACAGAGAATTACTCTTTTTTGTATTATATCAGGTGCCAAAGCATATGACGAAGCCAATATATGTTTATTATCAGCTGGATAACTACTACCAGAATCATCGTAGGTAATTCTCAATCTGTTATACATTTGATATGGTTATGACATTCTCTAGCATAGTCTCATGAGAAGACATTGTACCGAACATAATATATTATAGCTACACTACCTATAAAAAAATAAAATACGCTTTATAGGTTAAATGTATAGAATTCATTATATAATGATGAAAAATTATTATATTAAAATACTTAATATATTTGTGAGTTTGTTGATATTATTTTATGTAATAAATAAGATTGAAGGAAGAAAAATCATATGACAGATGTATAAAAAAATGGGTTAATGGCACAATCGGTCATACATGTTTCACAACAGTCATCATTCGATCATTCATAAATTATTGATTAACGCATTCAAATTGAATACAACTTGATTAAACAAGTAAAAAGTGAAGAAATCCATGCCACTATATTTGACGAATAAGACAAAAATGTGGTATGTCATCTTGCATCTTACATTGTCATTTTTTGTTTTAAATTTCTCAAAAATCTTCTCATTCTTAATGAGAAATGTTTCATTTTAACTTTTTTGATCACTCATGTTGCAATATCATGTCTCAGTTGGTTTTGGGCTTAAGTTTCTGTTAAGTTGGTGCCCCACCCGACCTTTAAATGCCAACCTAGTAATACATGGTGGCGCTACCCGATCTCCAGATGCCACCCTAATAATATATTGCAGTTTTCATACTAAAAACTCATATGAGATATACAAGAACACAGATGTATAATTATATTTTATCATATAGTTTGAAGAGAACTAATGAAAACATGGTATTGTTTTCAAATAAAACTAGAAAATGTACATCGTTTTGGAATTGATGTCAACGTTTGCCTGAGTCAAAAAAATTGAAGAGTTTCAGGAGTTTGATGGAGAAACAGGAATTTTATTGTATGGAATAAAGTACTATTCATCTTACGTTGTATGGTCAACTGACACGAAGGGGTAGCTGCATATTTAATGCTGATGATGACTGCAATCTGATTAACAGTGATCTATTTCTAGATATGTGAAGAGCAGAAGTGATCAGCAACTTAAAGATGCAAAACATGCTGATGTAACTACACTCTGTAAGCCTGAGGATATGACACAAGGAAGTCCAATTGTGCCATGTGGTCTTATAGCGTGGAGCTTATTCAATGATACTTACAGCTTCTCTCTGAACAACCAGCAATTGGCCTTAAACAAGAAGGGTATCTCATGGAAGAGTGACAGAGAACACAAATTTGGGAAAGATGTGTACCCACGTAACTTCCAAAATAGCAAAATCATTGGTGGTGCAGTCCTAAATACATCTGTACCAGTAAGCATTCTAATCTTCTCAGTGTGCTTACGGATAGATTAACATGCCCCAATGCATTGCCTATGAGGAGGCTCTTGCCTAAGCGAGTTAAGGGGGTCTGATAGTACGCATCTTTACTCTGTTGATAACAAGGAGGCTATTTCTGAATTGATCCAAGAGTGGAGTGCAAATACTATCTACTAGATCACAATAAAAAACGAAGAGTAGGTAGTAGTGTAAATAACCATTTTGATATATTTCAATATATAAAAAGAACCAGAGAATATAAACTAGGAAATGGAAAAGGTGTGCTTAGAGAAGAGGAAATAAAAAAGTAGTGACATTAACCTGTAATCTGGTTCACATAATTGTTAAACGGAGTTCATAGAGATTATTTGTTATTGATCATAACGTTAAATAATTTCAAAAGATTGAGGAGATATTTTGTTCTAACTTCTAAGACAACCTAGCTCCTTTGAAGAGCTTATAAATTTAGCAAACCACCCTCTTTGCAGTGTCAAAATGTCATTCAAATGCTTACTCATACTCATAATTAACAGCAATGGGATACACTTACCCCTTTTACAATTTAAAAGTATCAGAGTTACTTCTTTTTCCTGGTGAGGTCAAGAAAATCATGAAATATTTATATTTTTTCTATTAAAAAATGGATTTACCTGGACCAATACATGATTTTCTTTTAGTCTTTCTGGGATCGGGTCTCTTCATAATTTTGAAAGTTCATGTTATTACTACTTCCTCATGTGGTGTGTTGCTATTGAATGACATTATTTAAGAGTAAGTGCAAAACCTAGGGTAAGCTAAAGGTTTGTTATCACTCCTCATAATGGAAACATGGTATGGACTTTTGCTAGCTTTAGCAAGCATTGGCAATGGTTGGCTCTAGTGGAAGGATGATATTGAAATTTATATATCTGATTTCATTTTCCAGTTGAGTGAGCAGGAGGATCTTATTGTCTGGATGCGAACTGCGGCACTTCCAACTTTCAGAAAATTATATGGAAAGATAGAAACTGATCTTCAGGAAGGACAAATAATTCAAGTGACATTGCAGAATAATTACAATACCTACAGTTTCAATGGAAAGAAAAAGCTTGTGCTTTCCACAACCAGCTGGATTGGGGGGAAGAATGATTTTCTTGGAATTGCCTACATTACTGTTGGCGGGTTATGCTTTGGCCTTGCTGTCGTGTTTGGACTAATATATTTATTTAAGCCAAGGTACGCAGCTCCACCTGGACTAGCATAGATTATGCGTCTTTCAAGTGATCTGGTGAATAGATTACCAACCACTGTAGTCAGTGTTCTGAACCTAATTTGATGTCAACCTGTCACTATTTAATAGGCATGCAGGAGAGCATCATTCTCTTGCATCCTATAAGATATGCACGTCTGCAAGGGTGTGTAATATGAGCTTGTGACCAAATAGGTCATGAGTTATATTCCCATTCCAACACTTTCTTGGTCGAGTCTATCACACTGGGCTTGTTTAGTGTGGTTTCTTTAGTTGATGTGATTTGCAACCTATCACACTCTCAACCCGAGGTCGACAAAATAAGTTAAAGCTTAACCTCCCCCTGCCCACCCCCCCCCTGAAGAAATTAAATAAAACAGAAAAAGAACACTAAAAAAGAAGGGGCAGCACCAGTGGGGGAACTGCCTCCTAGGATTTTAAAACTTATCGTATGTCTTTCATATTGTATGCTTAACAAACATGAAACTTAGCATTTCTCTTTGCTGTTTTTGTCTTCAGTTTCCTTATACCCTCCCCCCTCATTTTCAGACTTGCCCCCCCTCCTTATCAGATGCAATGCGACTTGCAGAACATTTAACTGTGTATCTAATAACAAATACTAGTTAGAATCGCTGTATGCATGTTATCCTAGATTTTTGTCTCCAATATTGGTGATACACTGAAATTAGCTCTGAACTGTCATATCTTCGTACCTAGACGAAAACAGGCTCTCGATCGACATTGCTTTGTCTGAGGCGTGTCTTCAAAGATCTTTCATGTTGGAGATCTCTAGGATTAATTATGTAAAACATTTCTTATCCCTGGTTATAGAGCATCTGGAAGGGAACAAGACTCATTTGCTTGCTCTTACAATTTCAGGAGACTTGGCGATCCATCATACCTCTCTTGGAACAGGACCCCGGATGGTCGTTAACAAGAATCTGATTATCCATAACTAACAACAATGAGCTATCAGAATATTTCGTGTCACTTCCTTGATGTAATTGTATGCACAGATCCGGTGCCTAGGATGTTCTGTTTATTCCATCGAACTCGAATATCCGGCTTATAAACATGGAATATGTGCAGTCTATCAGTATTCTTGATTTGAGGCATTGTTAACTTACATAGTATGGTCCTCTTTGCATAATCTGCCTTTATGGAAAGTCTAGGTGACAACATTCTTTGATCCTTCTAAAGACGAGGGGGGGGGGGGGGGGTGCGATCTCGTTATTATTTAATTTTAATAAGTGTCACTTGTTGATTGGTAACAAAAGATTATGCAAGTTATATCTATGCCTCTTGCATGAAAATCGACAACTTAGAATTGCCGAACGCTTTTAGCATCGCAAGTGGAAGACGAAAACAACGTCCTTCCGAAGCCCATCTCTAAATCTAGTTTTCATGAATTACATCAGAGGTAATTGTAGATTTGGTCTCAGATAGTGGGCCGTAGTTGCAATTTAGTTCCAAATAGTTACAATATTGTAGATTAATCCCTAAGAATGACACAAGTGTTGCAATATAGTTTCCAAAAGTAGCAAATGTTGCGATAGGTACCCGCAAAATAGTAACTAATGTGCAACGATTGTCACTATTGGGGACCATATCATAACACTTGAGCTATTTTCCGAGACTAATTTGCGATAGTGTAACTATCTAGGACCAAAGTGTAACTTCGGCCCACTATCTGGGACCAAATCAATAATTGTCTAAATTATATCATACGGGTTATATGAACACAATCGATATTTGTACATTGTAATAATTATTAACTAAAATTTTAAAAATAATAATAAAAAAACATTAAAGATCTATATTTTGTGATGGTATTTACTTACCTTACTAATAATATGTAAATTAATCATAACTTCTCCTCCTAAAATTACTAATAATACAGTAAGAACATTCTGCATAACATGCACTTGGCAGAATATGTATATAACAAATAGATTCAAAGTATTTCTGTTTAGTAACCTATGCTGTGAGATTCTTAAGAAGAAAAACAGTGAAACCGTCATCCTAACGGCTTCATGCAACCCTTGCTCTCAAGTACACGGATGTTGTGAGATGCTCGAGCTTATGTCAAGAAATGAAGCGTTGAACTTAAACTATCCCATGACCTGTATCCGCGCTCGCCCAGTGAAAAACAATTGCTTCTATTCTCTCTGGAAAAAATTAAAATCAGAAGTACAGAAAGTGACACCCATCATAACCTACAAAGAAGAAGAGACAGGGTTGATTAGTATCTTTTCATATCATAAGAAGTGAAATTATTTAGGAGGCAGAGGTGTTCTTACTAGGATCCTCTGTAACTAGGATAGCAGAGCCTCCAAACTCACAAGTGCCACCAGCTGCCTTCGTTCGTTGCCAATAGCTGTTAAATGCATAGGAGGCATGAGCCAGGACTGTATCGGGCTGGAAGCACGAACCACCTTGCTTAATTTGATCACAGTCGATTCCAGACGTGCAGGCGTAGTTCATGGCCTCCTGAATGATGGGTTCAGGCACGGCTGGCTTTGCCACACACCACATGGCCTTTGGATCGACAGTGTGGGGTGGTGGGGGGACTGAAGGGGGCGGATACACTACAGGAGGAAGGAAGGGACCAGGAACAAAGGCGGGTGGAGATGGGACGGTTACAGTTGGACTTGGAGTATAGCTAGGTGGACTAGGTTCATAGAACGGTGGGTTTGGGACGTTTGCAGGTGGAGCTATGGGGATATATTCTGGGGGGCTTGGGACAGTTATAGGTGGATTGGGGAAAGCAGTTGGAGGGCTTGGAATAGTACAAGGAGGATAATAAGGTGTGGGGATAGTTTCTGGCGTGTTCGAGGGTGGATTTTCTCCAGGAAAAGCAGGAGATGGAGAGGAAGGTGGAAATGGTGGTAAGGGAGGGAAACCTCCCGATGGGGTTGGGATCACAGACGAAGGTGGCTGGGGGGTGAACGGGGGAGTAACACAAGATGGAGGCGTGTTATCCGGGAATGGAAATGGAGGCAGTGATTCATAGGGTGTCATAGACAAAGGTGAACTCACGTATGGTTGCGTGTTTGATGTATCCTTCAAAACTGGCATTGCAATGCCAAAACGCTCCAAAACGTTAGATTTCATCACAGTCCGGACAACGTTTCTTGCATCTTCGTTACATATACGAAAATATAGGAGTATTAGACTTGAACATGATGATCTTACACTACCGAAAAGAACAACAGAAATATAGGAAATTTGTCGTATCCACTACCGGAAACACAATATTCAAACACGAAAACGAGAACTTACCACATTGCATGAAGCAAAAACTCAATGCAATGCATAGCTTGAGGCTCATCAACATCACGCTTGCTCGATTAAGGCCTCGTTTCTGTTCCATCATCACTCGATGTTTCAGGATGGTGTTGGAATTTTATTACAAATCAATTAGCTCTCAAAATTCAGAACGACAAATATGCAGACAATAGTTGAAGGGTGTCCATATATATAATTAGGTTAAGATTACAAGAGGACATCATACTTCAGCAGACCACTTTTACAGTGCCTATGTGTGCCCATAAATGTGTTGATGAAGAAATGAAAAAGTGGCATTTTATAGGATGGAGTGTGTATATACTCTTACTCCTGAAGCTTGAGGGGGGGGGGGGGGGGGGGGTTTACGGGCGGATCTAGGTGTTTTAAAGTGGGTGTTCGAAATAGACATAAACTTGAAAGTTCTAAAATTCTTTAATATACTAAAACATAAATCTGAATGCTAACTTTTACATTAATGTTTTCTTTATAACTATGTAACTTTTTAATTTTGTCAAAAAAGCGACTGTTCGACCGAACATACTGAATTAGAATAAGTCCCCACTCCAAATATATAATATATGAGTATATGTATTATTAGGCATATATTCTTGCTTGACGTTGGCAAAATTCTAAAAGTTTTTCTTTTGCTTGCCTTTTACTCAAAGTTCAAGCTCAATTTATTTAATACTCCGTATTAATATGAAAAAAGAACTATGTAGCCATTGTTTTGACCCATCGATCGAAACAAGATAACAAAGACCTCAAACCGATACCCACCCGGCCGCTACTGGGCCGGACCTGACATTTCGAGGTATTATGTGTAAATGCAGAACCGAAATCCTTTGTGTGAACACAAATTTTTTCATTTTCAATAATTTTATTTTACAGATAAAAACATAAATCTACAACATGTGAATAACTGTATATTGATTTTTATAATCAACATAATATTATTCTTGCCTAGAATATTTAGTCGAATAATTTAATAAAATATAAAAGAAAATAAAGTTATAAAATGACATTAACAACTATTTATGTTGAATTATAGTAAATGTATTCTGAAATATAGAAAATAAAGTTACAAAAATTATTAGGGTTATTTCCCTTTGCACCCTCAACTATGAACAAAGTTTCAAATTACACTCAAATACTATCCTAAGCCTCAAATTATACTCTATACTACGGTTTGTCTCATTTTGCACCCTAAAATGCCAAATATTATGGAATTTCGTTTTAGAAGAAGGGCAAACTCGGAATAACACATATATTAAACTTTTGGGAAGCATTTTACAAATAACAAAAGGATTATTTTTATTTTACACCCTGAACTATTACGAAAATTTTAAACTGCACCCTAATACTATCCTAAGCCTCAAATTATATCATGTACTACGTTTTGTTTCATTTTAAGATGGATTGGGCTCCTGATGATTGAGATGGATAATGACTAAGTGGGGGATAGCAATATTTGGGTTAAATCATTAATATTTGTAAAATTGAGCTTTAATAATTTTTAAAATTTGGGATCTTCTTGAGATGGGACCTGTGCGATAAATGTAATGATCAAATTTAATTTTTTGGTACCTCATTTTTATTAAAATAAATGTAACATATGACCAAAAAGTTACACAAAACGATATTTATGTGCATTATTTGATCCAAATTTATTAATAATAGGATCAATATATACGTTGGTTAGCAACTCTTCTCAATGGAAAAAGTTGTCAAACCATTCAATTTTTTTCGTCATACTTTCGAACTCAAGTAGGTTTTGTCTCATTATTATTTGTGTGTTTTATTTATGATTTTCTAACCAATAGCTCATACTCTCTTCGGGTTTAGTTTCTGTTCTACCAATTGATGACACAAATCTTCATTTACATGAAGTATTTGTTAGTTATTAAAAAAAATTCAATTTACATTACATAGGATTAAAATAGAAAAAATATCGTAAAAAATGTACATTGAAATCATAAATGACAACTACTAATATTGTTAAGCTAGAAGGACAACTAAATAGGAAATACGGAAGTATATATCAATAATTATTTCTTCAATATTGGGGGCCCTTAACATACGGGCATAGTGATGCCAAACCCCCACCCCCCACCCGCTATGAGTAACAGTATTCACACTAGAGGCCCTAAACACCTGTTCATTTTTAAAATAAGGTAGGAACTAATAAAATGTAATTTTTTCAGTATCCCTATCTTACCTGGCTCACATCAAAATTATAGGGATCTCTATACTAAATCCTAAGAACATTCACACTAGATTCCCTATAACTTTTCCCTAAATCAACTCCTTATATCACTTTGTCAAATTTAGGAGCTACTTTTAGCTTTTACACAAAAGCAGATTCCTTATTTATACTCCTCAAATCAACTCTTTTTATATTTTTAGATCTAAATCGTAAACAAATTTAAATTACTTAAATATTAAAGACAAACTCAAATTATTTCAATATGAGGATGAAAATAATAAAATTCGAAATCAATTGATGATTAATATTTTATTTATTTGGTAAAAGATGATGATAATAATAAAATTTGAAATAAAGTTATATTTTAAGATCCAATATAAATTTATAGCTCCAATATAAAATGAATTAATAATTAATATAACTTTATTTGAAAGAAATTACAAAATTAGAAATAAAAAGAAGAAAAATTGATGCAATAAAGGAGAATAGGATAGTTGGAGGGAGTCTCAATCTTTAGGATTCATTATAAAGATCCCTACAATTCTGATGTGGGCCAAGTTAGGATAGGGTTAATGAAAAAGCTTCACTTTATTATATCTCACCCTATTTTAGAGATAAGAATGTATTTGGGGGATCTAATGTGAATGTTCTCCCTACAAGCTCCCTATTCTCCTTTATTGCATCAATTTTTGTCATTTCATATCAAATTTTATTATTTTCATCTTCTTCTTTTCAAAATAAAATATAATCATTATTAATTTATTTAAAATATAAAACTTAAAATATAGTTTTATGTCAAATTTTTATTATTTTTATAGTTTTTGTTTCAAATAAAAAATTAATTATTAATTTATTTAAGATTTCATAATTTCATATTCATATTAAAATAATTTAATTTTGTCTTTATCATTTAAATAATTTGCATTTGTTTTCAACTTAAAGCTAAAAGTAGAAAAGGAGTATGTTTGAGGAAAATAAATAGGGAATCTGGTTTTGTGTAAAATTTAAAAGTAAGACCCTAAATTTGATAAAGTGAAATAAGGAGTTAATTTTAGGGAAAATTTATAAGGAATCTAGTGTGAATCAACCTTGCATTTGTGTTGTGAATTAGCGTTTCAACGAGCTGAGATAAGACTTAAGAGTGTGTATTTATTTCTCCTATGTATCGTTTGGTAGCCAGGAATGGAATGAGATTTAATTGCATTCATATGTTTAGTATGAAAGGATAAATTGTCATTCTATTCCCTAGTTCATTTGATTACCCCATTTGGGGTCTTAACTCATTACCACCAATTTGGTGGTAATTGAAGAGTACCTCATCGGAGGTAATCAAATGATAAAAATTTGGACAAGGTTGCCCCTCTCACACACGCTTATTACTAGGGGTGGATAAGCACCGAACCGAATCGAATTTCAATTTTCATATAAATTGATAATATATATGTATATATGTACATATACAAATGTTCGAACTCAAATATATTATTTTTATATAAATTAATAATATATATTTCCATATAAAGTAATGATATATATGGATATATAAAGTAATGATATATGTGGATATATAAATGTTCGAACTCGAACCCGAATATACATATTATCATATAAATTAATATATATATGTATACATGTACATATATAAATGTTCGCACTCGAATTCGAGTAAGAAATAGAATATTTTTGCTAAAACAACTATCAAAATCGAACTTTTTCTATACGAATTACAAAAACCGAATGTTTTTGACAAACAACTACCAAAATTGAACTTTTTTGCTAAAAACTACGAAAACCAAATTTGTTTTCCAAAACCGAAATTTTTGTCTAAAACACCTAACAAAATCGAAACCTTTTTACTATGAAAAAATAGAAAAGAAATCAAAAAAATTGGAAAGAAATTGAAAAATAAAATCGAAAAAAATTAAAAAGCGAAGAAAAATCAAAAGAAAAAAATCTAAATAAAATTTAATTTCTCTAAGTTTATAAAGGGGTAGATTAGTCCTTTCATCCACTTTTTGTGCTACTCTTATAGGTGCTCTAAGTTAAAAAACAAGCTTTTAACGCTACCATTTTATCCAAAATCTCAAAAATCAACAAGTAGTTGACTTCAATAAAGGTATTGCTATATTATAGCTTAAACTTTAAAGTTCATAGTAAAATAATGGCTTAATTTCATCTGGTCACCTAAACTATCTTAATTTTTTTAAATAGGTACTTGGTGATCTTTTTATCCTAAATAGGCACTTAAACTTTTGGTTTTCACATTTTTCTCAATTTTTCAGATTTAAAAATTTTAGATAGAGGGCAAAATAGTCAAACCACACTTAAAACTAACTCAACATAATTATAAACTAACCCAACCTATTAAAATATTCAAACGCAATTAATTAAATTAATAACATCATCTTCAACCTAACACCCCACCATCTCTCGTCTCTCATCTCTTCCAAGAAACCCAGAAAAAGGATATTGGCAAAAGTTCATTTTTAATTTAACCTATCTGACCATATAAGCTCTTCAACTGCCCAGCCTCGCAGGCTCCGATTCATTTTCTGATCCACTCAAGCTCATGGATGAAGTAGAGGACAACGAATTTGATGAAGATGATGATGAAATCTCCTGAAAACGAAACGAATCCACCTTTAGGCAACCTCCATATTGTCAACCCAACTGATTTTGACGAATTATATAGCAAGATTGAAGCTTTATGTGTTTTTGAACATTTTCTTGATGGTAACTGAAGAAAGGTTAATTTTTAAAAAAAGTTTTTGATTTTTAATAAAGATTTGCGATGAATTTGTCATAAAGATTGATTGTTGGAAGTTTGGGCAGCTGAATGAAGTTGTTACATAATTACATACATTGTTTTATGCAAGTTTTCTAGATGTTCCAACAAGAAAACTTCCTGTAATAAAATCCTCTTTGTTTTTGCCTTTGAAAATGAATCTAATGAAAGCTCTCATGGAATCCTGAATATTTCTAGACAACTCCTAAGTTAACAGCCAACTTATATTTGTATCCAAAACTGATGGATCGAGGTGGGAAGGTTATGGGTGATTTTTCAATTTTTATAATAATATATATATATATATATATATATATATATACCTCTAATTAAATATCTATAACAAAATTGAAAATAATAATATATATATATATGTTTTTTCAATTAATATACCTCTAATTTAAGAAATAAAATTTTTCGAAGTGGTATCTGAAAACTTTTCTGTAAATTTTTATTCCATAAAGGTCATATTTTCAATAGGCTTAATTTTATCTGGCCCCTGAACTAACTTTTTTTCCCATCCAGACCCCTGATCACCTTTTTTTCCCAAGTAGGCCCCTGTGGCAAAAAATTAGCCCCTGAACTATTTTTTTTAATTTCTCTGATTTTAAATATTAGATAGAGGGCAAATTAGTCTAACCACATCTAAAACTAACTCAACCTAATTATAAACTAACCAAACCTCAAATATTTAACTCAACCTCATTAAAAACATCATCTTCAACCTTTCACCCCATCCCCACCCCCACACCCACCCCTTTTCTTCACCATCGCCGCCATCATCTTCGTTCACCACCACCACTATATTGCCGGCCGATCTGCTCAATTCATCACCAAATAAGAACTAATATCCATGAATAATTTCAGAGGAGGAGGAGAAATGGTGAACAATAAAGAAAAAATGAAGCAACCAAACAAGAACTAATATCGATGAATAATTTCAGAGCATCTGTTCTTCGTCCATCTGATGATATTTTAAGGAATGAAACCCTCTGTTGTTTGAGAATCCGAGCAGCAAGCAGCGAGCAACAAGCAGCCACCAGGTTTAATTGGGGGGGGGGGCTGTTGATGTCGGGGGCTGTCGCAGGTGGGGGAGGGGGGGGGGGGGCTGTTGCAGGTGGGGTGGGGGTGGGGGCGACAGTTGCTGTTGCAGTGGGGGATTGGGGGTTGTTGATGTCGGGGGGTGGGGGGCTGTCGCAGGTGGGGTGGGGGCTGTTGATGTCGGGGGTGGGGGGCTGTCGCAGGTGGGGTGAGGGGGCGGCGGTTACAGTTGCAGGGGGATTGGGGGATGTTGATGTCGGGCGGTGGGGGGGCTGTCGCAGGTGGGGTGGGGGGTTGTTGCAGATCTGGGGGGGGGGGGGGGGGTTGGGGTGAATTTTTAATTTTATAATAATATCTATTTTTTTTTTGTAAATATTTATGTTAATTTAAAAAATTGAATTTTTTGAAATGGCACCTGAACTATTTTGTAAATTTTTCCTTAATAAAGGTTATATTTTTCAATATGACTAACTTGCCATTGGGTTAATGAATTTTAAAAAGTCAAAAATATAAAAAGTATGAAAAAAAGTTCAGGGGCCAATTTTTTGCCACAGGGGCCTACCTTGGAAAAAAAGGTGATCAGGGGCCTAGATGGAAAAAAAAATTTAGTTCAGGGGCCCAGATGAAATTAAGCCTTTTCAATATGACTAATCTTTCCTTGGGTCAAAGATCTTTTAAATATCAAAACCTAAGAAATTCAGAAAAAGGGAAAAAACAAAAGTTTAGTTGTCAATTTTTGGGTTCATATGCCTATTTGGAATAAAAAGGTTATTAATTGTCTATTTGGAAAAGTTATAATAGTTCAGGTGCCCAGATGAAATTAAGGCTAAAATAATTCCGGTAATGGAACATATTGAAAGGTAAAAACGCGTTTACAGAAATTTCGTCAAACACCCCATACTAATAGGGGACATTGCAATGACGTCATTTATTTCCATGAAAATACTATTTGGATGTGTGTGTAACAACTCAGCGTTGGCATGGAATGAAACCACATTATGTAAATGAAATCTACATTAATTACATACGTTAGGATCCAAATTGAAAAGGTTGATTTTTTTTGTTTTTTTTCTTTTGTCTTGTTGAGGTTGAGATATTATGTAAGTGAAGATACTTTTTTTT
Source organism: Echium plantagineum (assembly GCA_003412495.2). Classification (NCBI taxonomy): domain Eukaryota; kingdom Viridiplantae; phylum Streptophyta; class Magnoliopsida; order Boraginales; family Boraginaceae; genus Echium; species Echium plantagineum. The sequence goes on from CM016565.1 coordinate 23,010,070, forward strand.
TTTTGTAAATTAGCGATGAGGTGAGTATCGAACCCAGAACCTTCTGGTCACTGGTAAGAGCCTTTTCCATTAGGCTATTCTATTAATTCTATGTAAGTGAAGATATTTAAAGCGTTTTTTTGTCATCAAACAATAAAAGTTAAAATTAATTTAATGTATAAAAAGGCCTAGGGTGGTCTCTAGAATGAGCCTTCGTGGCTCTAAAGCCTGCTTGAATTTCTTGTACTAAGTGCTTCGATTATTGTATATTTTTCTTTTGTATTAAGTTCATTTGTTGTATCATAGATAATTTTCACTTTAAGTGGTGAGATGGGATGTGTTGAAAAAAAATGGGTGGTGTTTTATTTTAAATTATGTAAAATATTTTAAAATGTGTTCCCTATTCTTTGGAATAATGTAAGGGTGCAATAGTCATTCTATTGTTTAATAATGAAAAAAATGGCCCAACGACATTGCAAACGATAATAGTTCACGAGCACATAGAAAAAATGGTGATAGTAAAAGGGGCAAATGTCAAAAAAACCCTAGATTATGGCATTGTGCTCGTCAAGAGATATTTGGCCATTTGCCCTTCCCCCCTCTTTTTAACTTTTGACCCCCCTCCATTTTGTTATATTTATTTACCCTTCCCCCTTGAATGGAGAAAATTGCACCCATCTTCCCTAAGCCCATATTCTTCTTCACAACAGCAACACGACCACTATCACCAACAGCACATCCCTATTACTTCTTCCTCACCCCATGACCATCAGATCCCCCATAACCACTACAAACCATCACTACAACCCAAAAAAATAGTTCCTGAACCACCACACACCAAAACTTGAAAATCGCCACGTCCCTCCAAAATATTATAATTCACGACCTCTTCCCCCCCCCCCTTCCCAAAACCATAAATAGTGACCTTCCCATTCCCCTAAAAAACCCTTAAACTTTGCGATTTTGGGGTGGGGTTCATGGACGGACCCAGAAGGCCGATTTTGGTGGTGCAAAATGTTTTTCTTTTAAAAATGATCATAAAATATATATTTCTAAGTATTTGACCTTGTTGTCTAATTATTGCTTTTTAACTCTTCGTTTGTAGTTTGTTCGTGAACAGATTTTGCAATTGTACCCTTCAACCATGATGGAGAAGTTTCAAATTAATTTGGCAGAATACTTTTACAAACTTTTCGTGATGGGGAAGATGGAAAAGTAGTTTTTTGTCGATTCACTTATCGTGGATGATTTCTTTATGCCAAGATTATAAATAACTCTGTATGCTATCAGTTTTAGGATATTATTGATAATTCCTGCATTGATTCTGGACAAGTGTTTGGTGTTATTTTCTAATATACTACACTTGTTGATTTAAATGTGATCATGTTGAAGGTGAACTATTATTTTGTATAAAATATAATATTGAAAACTGTAATACCCGGCCTAGAGTGGGCGATGTAATATATTTGATATGATTTGATTGGTACTACTCATATCATCAAGATGCATCTTCTTTTCGGTAGCCCAACTGAGAAGAACTCTAAGGTTAAGCGTGCTTGACCTGGGGTAATTCTAGGATGGGTGACCCACTGGGAAGTTTTCTAGTGAGCACGTGAGTGAGGACAAAACGTGCTGGAGAGACCCGTGGTGGTTTGTGGGGCCAGTATATCAAATCAAATAACGTTCCGACCCGTTTCGGGGGGGCGGGGCGTTACAAATGGTATCAGAGCGGGGCCGTCCGAAATGTGAGATCTAAGTGCTATGCGGCGCAAAGTGCTACGTCGAGGACGGGAGTGACCTCTTGAGGCCGTAGGAGCCACCTCTAGAGTCTCACACGGATGGTACGGTCCTGGATGTGGAGTAGATGTGGCTCAACAAGGACGTTGAGTGTTTAAGTGGGGGAGATTGTAATACCCGGCCAGAGTGGGCGATGTGATATATTTGATATGATTTGATTGGTACTACTCATATCATCAAGATGCATCTTCTTTTCGGTAGCCCAACTCAGAAGAACTCTAAGGTTAAGCGTGCTTGACCTGGGGTAATTCTAGGATGGATGACCCACTGGGAAGTTTTCTAGTGAGCACGTGAGTGAGGACAAAACGTGCTGGAGAGACCCGTGGTGGTTTGTGGGGCCAGTCCATCAAATCAAATAACGTTCCGACCCGTTTCGGGGGGGGGGGGGGGTGGGGCGTTACAAAAACTTATAAATTATGTTATATAGCTCCAAATAAAACGTTATGTGAGTATATTTTACAAAGCGCGTAATTAAGTGTTATACAAGTATTAAACTACTATAACGCAGTGCATGTGCTGTAGAAGCATATACTTCAATAGCGTAGAAAAAACGTTATACACGATTTAATTTCAATAACACATACCAAATGTTATACAAGCTTAATCTTCAATAGCTCATAACAAGCACTATAGGAGCATAAACTTCAATAGCGCATAACAAAGTGTTACACAAGATTTAACTTCAATAACGCATACTGAACGTTCTACAAGATTTAACTTTAATAACGTATACGAAATGTTATACAAGATTTAACTTCAATAGCGCATACCAAACGTTATACAATAAAGTGCTTTAATAGGGGACATCAACGCGTTATGCAAGATTCTACTTCAATAGCGTGCACACAGCGTTATGCAAGACAATGGTTTAACATTGCATGAGAAGCGCTATTCAAGAAAAGTGTTATAGAAGTGTGGTTCTTCAATAGCGCTTTGGAAGAGTTATCTTAACTATAATAACGGTAGCTTAGATAGCTCATAAAAAGTGTTATGTAAGGGAAAACGCTATTGAAGCAACACACTTTTATAACACTTTATAAGCGCTATCTTAACTACAATACGGTAGCTTAGATAACGCTTAAAAACGTTATGCAAGTCCAAAAACAGGCGATACTGTAGCTCTTTTTTGTAGTAGTGAAAGAAACGAAACAGTATCATTTTATTTGATTTTTTAAAACCGAAGCCAAAATAACTCATTCTTAAATCGATCATTTTCATCCTATTCATTAGTCAAACAAGGTTATCATATTTCAAATTACATTCAGTTCTATCATTTGGGAAAATTTTTAAAATTAGGAATTAGGATGGGGGAATGTTAATAAAATAGTTGCAAATAGTTGGTAATAATTTGGGATCAATTTAAAAAATATAAATATCAATTGTTCTATAACATACTTTATAAATGACATTTTACAACTCAACTAACTATATTTGTACTCTAGCTTACATACATATTCATCTACTAAATCAAGATGGAGCACAAAAGAATATGAAAAAATTGAGAAATGCAATATAAATTATTGAGGAAAAACGAAAATCTATTAATCTATAAATTAAAAATAACATATTTTATAATTCAAATAGTTATATCTATAATTTAGTGTAGGTATTTATTCATTTACTAAAGTAGAAAGATGGGGCAAAATTTAAAAATAAAAATAAGTAGAGGAGAAAATTGAAAATAAATTGAAGGAAATGGAAATGAAAAAATGGGGCAAAATTTGTAAATTAAAGGAAGAAGAGGACAAAATTGAAAATGAATTGAGGAAAATGGGAAGAGAAAAACAAAGGGCAATGAAGGGATTGGAACCCTATTCCTCTCCTAACCAGTTCTTTGAATTACCATCTGAGCTAGATCTATATTTGTCCAAAATGAGGTATCACTGCATATTATTACATATGGGGTTATGTAGGGGTTCGCACTTTTTACATATGGTGGGGTTGGGGGTCGCAATTTCAAGGTGGGGTGGGTGGGCGGTTCCTGGTGGCAGTGGCGCTATTGTTTGGTATGATGTGATGGTGATGGTGGATTTGATGTTTGGTAATGATAATGTGAGTGATGGTAGTGTTTGGGGTTAGTAATGATTAATGATCATGGTGATGGTAGTGGGTGTGAGAAGAAGAAAAAGAAGATGATGGGGGTTGGGGAAGACATGAATTTTGTCCATTCAAAGGGAAAGGGTAAAAATGTCTAAGACAAAGTGAGGGGGCAAAACAAAATTTAGAAAAAGGGGAGGGCTAAACTGCCAAATTTCCCTCACTCAAATTAATTCTTTCCCTCAATCAAATTTTCCTTTTAAAGCCTACAAACTTAAGGCAAGTTTTCAAAGTTTAGTCTTTTTATCAAATTCCTTTTTTGAATGTTTGAAATCTCATATAGTAACAAAAATATACCGTTTCCATTATAATTTTGCTACTTAAGAAATAACAGATTTTGGATTTGCCAATTGGCTATACTCCAATCCCCATGAAATAAACATAAGAAATGTCACCTTCTTAACCCCATTTAACATACTCGACGAATAGAGATTACAGATTTCTCAACAGCCATTCACAGCTAATAGTTCATCTCGACGAATAGCGATTACGACTATAAAAAACACACAGACAATTTGAGTAAGCAAAGAGGAAAAAAGGAAAACTCCAATGGAATTGGTTAGAGGGTTCCCCCTAATGGTTCAGCAAACTCTGGCTCTGTTAAAGAAGAACATGATCTTGTCGAAGCGAAATCGACGAGCCACTATACTTCACCTTGTTTCATCTTTCTTTTTCATGGCCCTCTTGTTTGGAATCAAGAAAGCAAATGATGCTAGGCTACACAAACCTGCCATAACTCGTGCCAATCCTCATCCTACCCCGGTTACCGGTTTTTCCATCCCTTCTTGTGAGAAGAATCTCTTCATGAATCGTCCTTGTTTCGACTTCGTCTGGAGTGGAAGTGGAAATCAGAGGATCCAGTCCATTGTTGATAAGATCATGGCTAATAATCCAGGAAGGTCTATTCCTCCTCTAAAGGTAAAAACGACAAAGTAAGACTTAATGCCACGTTTTGTCTGCAGGAAGTGATGTAGAATCGAGAGGTTGCCAACTAACGTTGACTGTTTTCGTAAAACTTAAAAGATTATGTCTATCCATTTAATCGTTTTGAATTCTCATGTAATAGTCTGATTGGCTTAAGCAATGCCCTTTTGATGTAATCTAATTGTTTATGTTAAAATATGCACGTCCCACATCGGAAAGAGGTATCTGATCATGTGTTTGGTTTGTTTAGGTGAAATCGTTCGGGACGAAAGATGAATTATATGCATGGCTTATAGAGAACCCCATGAGAGTGCCTGGAGTTTTACATTTTAATGAAACTAGTCCATCTGAGATAAGATATGGAGTACAAACTAATTCTTCAACTTATGTCAAAATTGGAAGGCTATATGAAGATCCACTTTTCAAGTACCAGATTCCACTCCAATTCGCAGCGTCTCGTGAAATTGCAAGATCTCTGCTTCAAGGTCGTGTAAAACATTGGAGAGTTGGATTGTTTTTTTATTTTTTGGATTAACATCCAATTGACACAACGAGAGTGGAGAGTTACGCGTTAAATGATAAAAAAAAGCGCAATAAATTTTGATGTTAGCCTGAAATGGGGTATTTTCTTCATGTTTTCCTCTCATAAATTTTGTCTGAATTCGTGATTTTTGTACTTTTCAGATCAAGGTTTTGGTTGGGATGTTAGCCTTACAGAATTCGCTCATCCTTCAAGAAGAGATACTTCAAACCGAGATGACAATGTTGATGGTAGTAGTCAATTTACAGTATTGTTACTAATGGTTGCTGCTATGTTTGGTTTTGTGTTTCAAATTAGCGGGCTAGTCGAAGAGAAAGAGCTCAAACTTCGCCAGGTATTCATTTTCGTGTCCTGTTCTATGAAAATATGATTAATGTTTCGATTTTCTGATTTCGATATATGTTCAACAGTTTCTGTTTTCAATTTTTTTTGTTTCATTATTGCGTTGACAGGCCATGACTTTGATGGGCTTATATGACACGGCCTACTGGCTGTCTTGGCTTACATGGGAGATGTCTATGGCGTTTATTTCATCGCTCTTAATCGTTATCTTTGGGGAGATTTTTAAAATAGTAGTGTTCAAGAAAAACAACTTTTTAGTTGTGTTTCTTTTGTTTTTCATTTTCCAGCTTTCTCTTGTAAGTTCTCTAACTATCCTGTATTCCTTCATTTAAGCCTTTTTAGTTTCTAGAAAATGATCAACTATATAAATTATGCTAGGTTGGTTTTGCGTTTTTTCTGTCTGTGTTCATTCGCAAGTCATCATCAACAACAACTGTGTCATTCTCCATATTTATCGTTGCATTCTTAACAATGGTATGATCTTCTCCCAAACCCTCAAAGTGTTACTTATTTGACATGTACACTAACACTGATGTTTGGGAGGTTTTAGGTGTTTTCACCTTTGTTCTATTCCAAGGGTATGAAAACTCGGTACAGAGTGTTGTGGTCGCTGTTTCCACCAAATCTTTTTAGTGTATCCCTTAGTATGCTTGCGGATGAAACAAACAGTGGACTAAAACTGCGTGACCTATCTAAATGTGGAGGAGATTTTGATGGCTGTTACACTATGGTATACCCGCAAATCTTTGTTATTCTGCCCATTTCTAGGGATTAAGTATCCTCTTGTGTAGTTGTGTTAATGCGTCTTTATTTGTTGAATGTTAACAGCGCTATTTCTACGATTGGCTAATGCTTGATTTCTTCCTATGGTTCATTGTTGCAATATATTTGGACAACATTCTCCCGAATAAAGCTGGGGTGAGGAAATCATTTATATATTTCCTTATGCCTAGTTACTGGACTGGGAAAGGAGCGAAGAAATCCCAAGGTGGTTCAATATCGCAATTTTAATAGACCTAGTTGTTCTTCTATTTGCAAACTGTCTTTGTCGAATATGAATTGACTCTTGGGTATGAGTTTTCAGGAGACCTTGGTGTGCATCTTAGGTCTAGATTAGTTAGCACTGAAGATAATGGCGTTTTGGAGGAAGAGATTATCGTCAAGCAACAAGCTGACGATGGATGTTATGATCCTAATGTAGCTGTTCAGTTGCAAGGGCTTGCTAAGACTTATTCGAATACCACAAAAATCCAGTGTCATTCTTGTTTGCTATGTTGTTGTTATTGCTCCTGCAAGCGGATCAAAGCTTTTGAGGCGGTCAAGGTAACGCTTATCAAGATTGCGATATAACAAAGAACTGAACCATCCATCTAATACTATCGTTGGCAATGTTATCTAGGGATTGTGGATGAACTTTGCCAAGGATCAATTGTTCTGTCTGCTCGGACCAAATGGAGCTGGAAAGACCACTGCAATCGGTTGCTTGACAGGGATAATTCCTGTGACTAAAGGAGATGGTACTTCATTTTTATTGTATAGTTCGAGATTTTGCTAAAATTATTTTACTACTGAAATGCTAATGGTGGAAACTGCGTTGACATACTTATAGCAATAATATACGGAAACTCAATTAGAGATCAAGCATCCCTGTCAAAGATTCGTAGAATGACTGGTGTTTGCTCTCAGGTTTCTCTTCTCATATCCGCCTTAATATTTGATAACTCTTTCAAAGTTCATTCTTCCTCCGTTTTATCTGGACGACCTTATTCGTCTCTCAGATATTACCCTTCGAATATGAATGAAAGAAGTAAAATTCAAGATAAAATAACACTAATGCTTATGTATCTTGATTATTATAGTTCGATACTCTGTGGCATAAGCTGTCTGGTCAAGAACATCTGGAACTTTTTGCCAGCATAAAAGGCTTACCCCCAGCTTCAGTAAAAGAAGTATGCTCTACGTATTTCTGCTTGCACATGTCGTGCTTTTGATATCCTCGTCAATTAATCAATAGAATGCTCTCCTCTCCTGATTGAACGTGTGCAGGAAGCAGAGGAGTTGTTAGGTAATGTGAAGCTAGATGGTGCTGCCAAAGTGAGATCTGGAAGCTACAGTGGAGGAATGAAGCGTCGTTTAAGTATAGCGATTGCACTGATTGGAAATCCAAAACTTCTTATATTGGATGAACCCGTTAGTCTGCCCGAATACACTTGCAGTTGTTGTTTCAGGATTTTGTTTCTCACTTTCTCGTAAATAACTAATTTGATTTTCGTCACGTTTTGAAGACAACTGGTATGGATCCTATAACGCGGAGACATATGTGGGATGTTATCGAAGCTGCAAAACAAGGCCGTTGTATCATTCTGACAACACATTCTATGGAGGAGGCTGATATTTTATCAGATCGTATAGGAATAATGGCGAAGGGAATTCTTCGTTGCATTGGAACCTCGACGATGCTGAAATCTCAATTTGGAACAGGATTCATTGTCAAGGTAAGCTTCACAGGAAATAGAGGCAACGATAAAGTCGAAAATGACCACAACATTATGGTGCATTCTGCAGCTGTGAAGGAGTTCTTCAAAGAGGTCATTATACTCACTCATTTTAGATATGTTCTATATGTTTTTCTTGAATTAATTTTGATCAAGATTTGTGTGGCACTTGACATTCTTCCAGCGGTTAAATGCATCGCCAATTGCAGAGGAAAAGGGTTTGACATTTACTATATCTAACAAAGAGGAAGGTTTGGAGGTAACTGTGATCCCGAACGCATGAAACATGTGTCGATACCATGAACAAACGTGTGCCGTATATGGTGTTTACTTCAAATATTTTTCTCCAATTATAGGATTTTTTTGAGGAGCTGGAGAGCAGAGAGGCTGAATTTGGCATATCAAACATCCAGATTGGTCTTACAACACTTGAAGAAGTCTTTTTGAGAATTTCACATGAAGCAGATCAAGATACCCCAGTTGCAGCTGTTTCTATTTAGCATATGCAGTGATAAAATAAATATTGTGAAGAATGTTAGTTATGAGACATCAATAATTTCTGTTGTCTATTATAATAATATTTCTTATGGAGTGAGCACTCAAGTCTCAAGAAAAATTGAATTCATTGATATATGCTAATAAGTTGAGAAAATGACAAAACTAGCATCTTTAAAAATCTTTTTTAAATTTGGAGCACCCACCATGTTTTTTTGCAAAATGATAGTACCCTCACATAATAAAATTACTATTTTACCCTTAATGAATTACACCTCTCCCGTCTTCATCTTCTTCACCTTGATGCATGATGGGTGCTCGAAGTTCCTATCATTTTGCAAAAAAACATGGTGGATGCTTCAAGTCTAAAAAGGGCTTTCAAAGGTGTTAGTTTTGTCATTTTATCCTAATAAGTTTATGAGCATTCAAGTAGAATCATGAAAGAGTCTTATCTAGGAATGTTTTCGGTTCTTTTTAAATTGACAAAACTGACTAAACCGAATCGAGATTGACCGTGTCGGTGGAGGAAAAAATGACACTGAATCGAAATGGTGCGAAAAATGAAAAACCCCGTAGAAAATTTCGATTTTCATCATGAGATCATATATCATATTACATAATATCATTGCTGAGGATGAACGAGATACGTATTCTTAACATTGCACCAATTATGATCAATTTGAGGCAACTGGGTCCAGTACACTAAAAATATACAAACCATGTGTTTGCTAGATTGCAATTGCATGATCCAAATGTTCATCACGAATTGCATTCGCATTTGTTCAAGGACATATAGGCAAAGTTTGAAATATTTCGTGATTATAGATTATTTTTAAGCCTTAATGTGTAATTAAATAGTTTTATTGTATTGGTAGTCGAGTCTATTGTGTAGTGTGCTTAACTCATTGCATTGTATTTGAAGTGCTCTTCATTGTTAATGTTATGTTTTCTCGTGCTTGTTTAATTTTATTTACAAAATTTTAATCGAATAGCCTAGTGGAAAAGGCTCTTGCTAGTGATCAGACGGTCCTGGTTTTGAAACTCACATCATCGTTAATTTACAAATAAAAAAATAAAAAAAAGTTGATCGAGATTAAGAAACTAACAAAAATAAAAAAGTTATTTAAATAAATTGCGTATAAAAAGATCAAAAATAAATTATTTAATTCTAAAAAAATATCATTTAATTATAAAAAACAATTGTTATCATTATGTCATATAAAAATATATATTAGAAAAGGAAGGTATACAAAAGTGATTGGGTATATGGTAATTGCAGGAATAGTCCCAGTAAGTGGAGGTCTGGTGTACTTTGGTCCTCGAAAGTGGCACTGTTGCTGAAATGGTCCCTGAAAGTGTGTGTATATTGGTGCAATTTGGTCCTCATTCCGTTAGCTCAGTTAAATTTAAGCATGAATAGCAATTTTTGGGGTAAAAACAAAACTTTTTGTAACTCAATCGATGTTGGAAGAATTTTTTTCCGGCTATTTTAGAGTGTTAGGAGAACTTTTGAGGATACGAAAATGATTAAACTGAATTGATTTTTCCTAATTTTAATGTATGTATTTAATTGTTACTTTTGCCTTTAACTTTTATTATTTACATTTTAGGCCCCAAATGGGCTATTAAGTTATAAAATGTTTCCCTTTTGCCCCGAAAATTGTCAATTCACGCTTAAATTTAACTGAGCTAACGGACTGGGGACTAAATTGCACCAATATACACACTTTTAAGGACTATTTTCACAATAATGCCATTTTTTGGGACCAAAGTGCACCGGACCCCTACTTACTGGGACCATTTCAGCAATTAATTCGTTAGAAGTAGACATGGCAAACGAACCGGGCCCAACCGGGCCGCCCAAGGGCCCGGCCCCTTCAAAAGCCCACGAATGCCCGGCCCGGGCCGGCCCCTAGGCCCGGTATACACGGTATACCGTATACAATATAATCTTATAGTTGTTTTTATTATAAAATCAAGTAAAGCTAGTGGGGTTTGAACTTTGGTTGTCAAAGAGAACATATATGTGGACTTACCATTGTGCCAACATGATTACTTGTTATGTTTTATGTTATAATTAATAATATTATCTACTATATAAATAAAATTATAAGGATGGACGGCCCGGTAAGGATGGCCGGTTCGTTTAACACGTCTACCCAGACCTATACTTCTCTTGGGGCCTTTAAACACAACTTGGGGCGTGGCCCGTTTGATCCATTAAATATATATCTACTTACATATCTTTTTGCAATATCATTTTAGTAGAACGTTCTATAACATGTTTGCTTAAAATATATATATATATATATTAGTAGTATTAGTATGCACATATATATATTTTAGTACTGTATGGTCTTGCATGAAATATTACTCTAATTACTTAAGTTAAATGATTTAATGACGAGCCACTATCAAGTCCTTAACAAGTCCAACATAGTTTAAATGAGTTCTTAATAGGTCATTAACATTTTAGATGTAATTATTATATTTTATTATCAATATCAGGGTGGGGTCTCGGTTGATCACCTATATTTGGAAAGTGCCCGTTGATCACTTATCTGGGAGCAAAAAAATCCATTAATCCACCTCTAATTACCTCATGTGATTGGCTCATATCATTTGGCAAGGACAATTTAGTCATTTGACATATGAAATTTTGACAAAATCAAAAGGCAAATGATAATGCAAGAGCAATTTTCATATCGCCAGAGCAAATTTCATATCGCCAGAGCAAAACTATGCCTAATTTCTTTTGTGCCCTTTGATTCAATGACATATTATTACAATATTTATTGTTAACGATAAAATACTTTTATTTTTATTTGAATGATGAAAACATGAATAAATTTTATAATTAATAATTGAGATTACGAGCAAAATATATGATTTGATGAGAAGGGTATAAAAGGAATTGAACATAAATTTAATCTTGTGATATGAAAATTGCTTTGGCATTATCACTAGCCAGATCAAAAATCAAAAAATCATTTTTGGACCTATTTAAATTATGAACCCAAAGTCTCTAACCCTTGACCCCAATTCAAATTGACAAAAATAACCAAATTAGACCCATATGGAGAACGAACAACTCAAAAGTCAAATCACCTGCCAAATTTTCGATAGCAATAACCGAAATCGCATTCAACGCTAGACTTACTTCATGTGGATTCATGGAATTAAGATCCTGCAAGGGCCGATTAGTTAATAAAAGCAGTACATTGGTGGAGGCGTCGAAAAGCAAGGAGGCGGAGAGGTAAGAGGCATTTGTTGGAGGAGGAGATTTTGGTGACGTGGAAGGCGGTAAAGGAGGCGGCGATGGAGTAAAGGGAGTCGAGGTAGAGGATTTTTTGGAGGGCGGTGGATTTGGTGTAGGTGGTGCTTGATGTGAGCTCACGGCGAATCTCGGTCAGATACTTGGAGATGAAGGGGGATAGGGAGGGGGAGCTGGCGGTGTGGGGCCAGAGGCCTTTGATTAGGTCTTCGAGACAACATTGGAACATGGAATCCATTAACCACGGAGATCCGGACATTCTAAAATGATTGTCCAATTTCGAGTTTTTTTTTTGCCAATAAAATGGTAGTTAGAATTATGAGCTTACTAAGAGCTCGAAAAAATGTGTTTAGGGAACATTAAATTCCGAGGGATTATATAAATTAACAAAAAGAGTTAAGATGATTTACAAGGAGTTCACTCATAGTATTTGGTATAATAATAATAATAATAATAATATAATAATAAAAATAATACTTTATCAGTTCTCTTTTAATTGTCTTTTTAACTTCAAATTTTTGTTTCAATATACTTTTGTTTCTACCATAATTAATTATAAATTTATATTTTTAATGTACTTTTTGATTACTTTTTACCAATGAATTAATCAACCAATCAATCATATAGTTTCAATTGATTTTCATTTTACATTTTGAATGTACTTTTTGACTATCTTTAATTTTTTCTAATCTATGTGCAAATTGCTAGAAAGACAAGTAAAATAGAACGGAGGGGGAGTAATAATATTAATGATAATAATAACAAGGAAGAAAAAAAAACAAGGAAGAAAAAAAGGACTAAATGTGTACACAAAAATGACTAAATGCGCACCAAAAACTCTACATGACCCTAACTTTTCGCAAAATATTCATTTTAACCCCAAGATGTCAAAAATCGTCCAAAACTAACATGACTGTTAAATAAGGGACTAAATGCGTACCACATACATGTACATTATTGAGGTCTGACACTACAACATTGCCAATTACAAGGACAAAAGTGTAATTCGGTCCCACTTACAGCCTTACAGGGACCATTGATGCAATTAACTCACCAAGTTTCGGATCACAAATTCCACACCAATTATTATTTGATATATTACAAACACTCACATGAAGTACATAAGGAACAATCACATACATTAGACTAATGATCACGAGATACTACTCACAAAGACAACATTTCAGGATCGAGATATATTCCTCCCATCACTAGCTAGGTTTGAAGTAAGAAGCCACCCTTTCCATTAAGCTCCAATGAAAGCAGCATCCATTTGTGAATAAAAGTGACAAACTTCACCTTTCCCAGGAGACAATTTCAGTAATTTAAATGCAACATGATGAGCAGGCCATGCAGAGGTATCCATGTGACAAACAGCAAGAACAGAATTAATTGGAACATTATCATTATTCTTGTTACCAATTTCAATCATGTCAACAGAATAAAGTGCATAACTAGCTTGGATGTGACAGAAATAGGTGATAAATGGTAGGAAAGTTTCATGACAATATATGATGTTCTTGGTATTAATTTGTTTTTTGCTTCCTATAACAAGCTCTTTTCCAGAACCTTGGGTGTTTTTAGATGTCAAAGAGATCAATTGTTTTGCCCCCAAAGCATTCTTGGAGAATTTCACCATTTCCTCCAGTGATTTCACACAACCTTGTACTTCACCACCTTTGAGATTATTGCTTGGTGCATTGCATAAACGAATAGTCGATTCAATGGCTTCTTTCATCATTGGGGATGAAATTGTATTAGGGAATAGTTTCTGGATTTCATTTGTAGTGAGGGTAATCTTCGCGGCCATTTGATATGGAAGAAATGAGCGGAAAGGAAATTGGTCGTTCAAATCTGGAAGACGGACAATCTTTCCGTCCTCCAGATGTGATAACCTAAAGAAAAAGTTGGAATCGACTTTTGCTTGGCGAGCGGAAGATGGGATTACCATGTCTTCCAAATATCCATTTACAAATTTTCTAGTCGACGACGACAATGAAGCATCGACAACTTTATCTGCACAAGACACCGACGCCTTCGAGCAATAGTTACTATAGAAAGTGAAAGATTGTTGAGAGAGTAAGGAGGTGTAATAATCGGAATCAGGCACCGAGAGAGGTGACAATTTAGTTTGGAACAACTTTGGCATGATGTTTCGGACATTTTTGGACCAGAAACTTAGTTGATCGGATGCTACATTTGCTGAAGAAATTAGTAAAATGTTTGAAAGACAAAAAAGTAACAATAAGAGTGAAGCTGAAGGAGGATTCATGATATTATTGTTTTTCGTAAGGATAATAATAGGAAGGTTGATTGATTGTGAAAATCTCAAGCAGAAATGAATCTATTTATTCTTGAAAGTTGATATTGAAATCTAACCTTTCGGGATTAAATACACCCATAGGAAAAATAAAACTCTTATATGTAGGGACAATATATGATGCACCTTTCATCTTATACAATCTATTTACGTTTTTCTATAATAAAGATTACCATCTTTTGTGAGTAAATTGCTGAAATGGTTCCCGATAGTATGATCGAGTTACACTTTAGTCCCCAATAGTTACACGGTTGCACGTTAGTCCCCAAAAGTGGCCAACAAGTTGCAATTTAGTCCTTACGTCAACTTTTCCGCTAACATTTCAGGTTTATGCGTTAAAACTGGGGTAAAAATGTAATTTCTAAGACGTAAAGTTGATTTTTTGCCCCAATTGGTGCTAAAATGAAACTCCACAACACTAATTGGGGTGAAGAAGAAAAAGGGAATTTTGGCGGGAGGGGGTTGTGGAGTTTCAATTTGGCACCAATTGGGGCAAAAAACCAACTTTAAATATTTCAAATTATATTTTTGACCCCAATTTTAACTCATAAACCTGAAATATTAACGTAAAACTTGACGTGGGAATTAAAGTGCAATTTTTTGGCTACTTTCGGGGACTAACGTGCAACCGTGTAACTATTGGGACCAAAGTGCAACTCGGTCATACTATCGGGGACCATTTCAGCAATTTGCTCCATCTTTTGTTACATATTACTCATAGAATTAATTTTTGTAACACTAACACTACAATCTAATAAACCAAGTTGTGCGAATACGAAGGAAGCAAACGACAAATGGTGGCAACATAATTGCAAAGTTTAAGTTCTAGATGCTCCTCAAAGAGTTTTAGATGGTCCTCAAATAATAATACTAAGAAACTTCCAAATTCTTCAACTACCTAGCCATTGGCTCTATGCAATAATAATCCGTTTATTAATATATAGTAACATGCACAATTTATAAACTAAATAGAAAACATAAACTATTTTAAAATAATACTATTAATAAGTTAATACTCCCTCCTTCCCATTTTGTTTGGGTTGTTTTGACTTTCACGGTCGTCGAGACACGACTTAAAATGTAAATATCTCGACTTTTACAAGTGCAAAAATTATAAAAGTTTGATATTTCAAAAATATACATTGAATCGAACCTAACAACATCTCATATTACTATATTATTTCTATAGGCTAATAGAAATTCATGGTCAAAATTTTTAAAATTTGACTCCCAAAATAGAAAGGGACAAACAAATTGGGACGGAGGGAGTAATAATATTAACGTTTATATAAACTACTTTAACTGTAAAATGTGAATTCTTAACATATACTAGAATTTTAAGACGTGCAACTTATTGGTACTTATATTTTATTGTCGACTCATTATACACGTATATTTTTCATATCAAGCTTAGAAATATATTAATTTTTGAATACTACTAATGAGTATGTAAAAGTTTACTGTTGTTTAGTTATACAATAATTCTCAAGCTTAAAATGAAATTTATATTTTACTCGAACAAAACGATCCAAATTGTTTAGACATTGCTTTTCTTTTACTTTGATCTATTGAAGATACACATAATCTTATTTAATAATTGTGATATTAATCTTGCAATCCTTTGAGTTAGAGATTGTAAGACATCAAATGCAAGATTTATTATGTTTTGACATATTTCATTAGGGGTGAAGATGGACCGGTTATGCCGGTTTTTTACCCCCAAAAAAAACCGATCCGATATTTCGGTTTTTTTAAAACAAAAAATCGAAACCGGTCCGAAAACCGAAAAAACCGGTTTCGGTTAAAACCGCGGGTTTCGGTTTTTGATCGGTTTTGGGCCAATTTCTGGGCCAACATAAAATGGGCCTGTTCAGGTTTATTTTTGGTCCAATTTTTTTATGGTTCATCATATTTTAGCCCATTTTTGGCCTAGTTTGTAATAAACAACACACTACACCTAAAAAAAATTAGGCATGTTATTGATAAATTTGTAATTAATGCCACCTCTTATGTCTAATATGATTACTTGGACCACATCGTTAGTTTATGTCCAACTATTTCATCTATAATATTGCTTAATTTCTAAATTAAAAAAAAATGACTGCAATCGGACCGGTTCGGTTTTATAACCGACCGGTTTTTTTTACAAAAAACCGAACCGATCGGTTTTTTAAATTTTAAAAACCGAAACCGATCCGATCGGTTAAAAACCGACAAAAAAACCGCCAGTTCGGTTCGGTTCGGGACGGTTTGAATTTCACATACATAATATCCTTTTTGTGGTATACCTCGGACTCTTCATCACTACTATTAGCGAGGCTATTGAATGACTAATCTGATGCAGAATCACTCAAGATGTCATCTTCCTTATCAATGTTACTATCAACATATACTACCTCCTTTCTACGTTTAAAATCAACACCATCTTTGTCTTTGGCTTAGATGTTGTTCTCATACCATCACTAATATCGTGTAAACATAACCTTACAATTCGATTAATGTTGGCATTATCAATCGATTTTTTTTGTTACACGTTTTTTGCTTTGTCGACTTTTTTGGGTTTTTGTCGACTTTTTGAGATGAACTGAATAAGTGAAGTGAAAATGTTGAAGTCAAAATAAGTTGTTACATACCCATTTTAATTTGGCATGTTGTTTGGTTAAAATCATGCTTAGTGAAAAATTTAACGTGCAAACCAATTGAGATATGATTTTAAAACATTAGTTATCAAAAAGTTCAAAACGAAATATGAGTGATGGAATGGTGCATGTTAGAAAACATAAATAATCGAATGTGCCATTAGCCTTAGTTTATTTGTAAATTAGGAAAAGATCTCATTTTAAAAGTAATATTACATTTAACCCATTTAGTTTGAATTGAACCTCGAAATTATAGTTTAAATCCATGTTTAGTAGTTAATTGCAAAATAACCCCTATTCAGATGGAGTTAATGGTCAAACTCACAGTCAACCTAAATGATATGTATTGTAGAGATTAATCACTTCAACGGTAATTAGAATTACAAAGTCAACATAATTATTTGTTAGTATATAAATAATACTAATTCAAAGCCAAAGTTCAATAAATTATGAAAGTAAGTCGGAACAGATTATGAAAAGACAAGAAAATCCTAAACCAAACGCAAAGAACAATTTAGGAAACAATAGATGAAGTACACTTAATTGAGTCAACATTGTTTCAGAACCTAGCCATCAGAATGTTCATCCAGACTGCTCAAGCTACCACAGACGTTGCACTCCATTATCGCAACTTTATTGTTGGAAGGAGGAAGTGGAGCTAGAGTTCCTCCACATTCATCCCCGTTACACATGTATCTAACGAAGAAATATGCATGAGGGAAATCATTATCTGCTGCAGAAACATCATCAAAAGCATTAGCGTCATCATTCATTGACATATGCTCATCTACGGAGTTATTATTTTCTTCTTCTTCTTCTTCTTCTCCTTCTATTTCATTGATTGCCTCATCCTCCTCATCTTCTTGATCAGACCAATTAGCCTCAACTCTACAACGGTCACAATCACAGATAAAACCATAATCTTCCTTCAATCGAAGTTGTCTCTCAGAATACTTTAGATTAACAGGAAAATAGCTCAAACAAATCTCCCTTCCTTGAGGAAGGTCGTGCATAATCCTGACAATGATATCGGTGTTATTTCTAGCTGAAGAGTCAACGTAATCAAACCTACAGGCATTAGGAAGGCAGTCATGATTGAACAAAGAAGCTCTAGGATAAACTGCATAAGCCCTGACAGACCTCTCCTTACGAATAGCAAAGGGCTCCATAAAACCAAAAGCATTGAGCTTGTCCTTCGCCAACAGAGAAGCCGTTAGCTCCACAGAGAATCCAACTTGAGACTGATTAGGGAAAGGAATTGATGAAATGAAGGCATGAAGAAGACATGCTGAAGCACTATCACTACCGGTGCAGTCACCTTGAAGTGTCATAAGAATATGGAAATTGGCAGGGTTGATAAGAAACACATTATAAGCAGCAACAAGAAAACGAGCTTGTACTTGCTGGTCTTCAGAAGGAAGAGAACTAGCATTATCTCGAAGGCGCTTTAACGCTTGGCAAACCCAAGGAGAATGAGAAGAAGATAGAGCAGAGGAGCTGCACTCTGAGCTGCAAAAGAATGAATGTAAGCAGCATGGACAAGAGATAGCTGATGCAGGATTGCTCATAGACCTGAAGCAGTGAGAGCAGTAGCTTCTCTCTTTATCGTAATGATCAGCAGTCACTGGAAATGCAGAGTACACTAGTATGGGTGAATCCATCAGGACAATCTGGCCAGCCTTCAATGGTTGACTAGCTACTAGAGATCTCCCTTTGCCTGGGATCTCAACCGGACTCACCAGTGGCTTTGTATCAGACATCTTCAAAATCACTAGTATTGCAAGTGGAGATTGTTCGGCTGGATTTTGAAGAAAAAAAAACCCTGTAAAAATGATTCACTCTCCTGTTGGCAATTCCAAAAATTATCTTCCAAGAGATGTAAAAATGCAAGTACTTCCCTAAACAATCTGCAACCATTTCAAAAAACTACCATTAAATTAGTCAGATAACGATTGTTGTATTTATTAATGAAACTAATGGAAAATAATCACATAATCCTGAGGACGAAGTGCTTCAATGTGAAAATTATCCCTAATGCCCCTTACAAGTCATACCTAAGAGCACCTTTGTGACACATAAAATATAATATGAATACAAAACAATAAAAGTGTAAATTGTTCATTTTCATACACAATAAGTGAGTTACTACTTCGATACAATAAAAGAATCAATTTCACTTAACTATAATCCATGCTTCATAATTCTTACATCTGCTAATGAAAACAAATATATACCTAATACAGTTCGTCACTCATCACTAATTACATAGTATATAAAAATTCTAATAATTTTAAAGGCCAAACATGTTCCTATTATTGATATCTCACCAATACAATACGAAGTCATAGTATTTTCATCTATCACAATGCTGAATTGACCCTGGAGAAAAATGCAACATTGATTCACTGTAAGTAGTACATAATGTTTGCATTCCACGGTCGATTCAAAAACATCCTCCTTGTATACGGCTCCATACTAGCCGAACCCCCCCGCTTAGGCAGGAGCCTTGACCACTTATGAAGGGCACCTATCAAATTATACCAACAACCACCCTATGCAATCTTCTCACTCTTTCTTAGCTGGACAAATTATCAAACACCTTCAAGAGATTCAGCATGGTGGTGTTTAATTACATCAACATTATGTTAGGAATCTGTATTAAAAAATTATTAATTGGAATTCAATGGAAATAAATTAGCAAATTCGAAAATAACAGATGGGATAAACACATACAAGAAATGATAAGAGGATTACCGCAAGGAATGGAAGAAAGAAATTAGGGTTTATGCTAGTGTTTAGTCGTTGGACCAAAATCTATGCCTGGTCACACGGCCAAACTAAATTAGTGGGCTAGGATAGCAGTCTTGAAAATATATTGTACATGATAAGTTAAATGACTATTTTGTTTTTGTTCCCGAACAAAATTTCATGAAATACTACACTTATGAATAGAGGGGCAAAATGTTTATTTTAACACATAAAAAACACTAGTTGGATACTAATGTTGGTGTGTGTATAACAGATTAAACAAATCAATTATAAAATAGTAGTTCAATATTCGTAAATTATTTTGTAATAAGCTTAACTCATTTGAGAAAACGAAATTGAAAGCAAATACTCCCTTCGTCCTTAAATGATAGGTACATTTTGACTTTTCATAGTCAAAGTTTAAAAATTTTGATCAAGAATTCTCAAAACGATAAGAAATAATATAGTCATGTCAAATCTTGTTAGTTTCGTCTCAATATATATTTTTGA
Organism: Echium plantagineum; assembly: GCA_003412495.2. NCBI lineage: Eukaryota > Viridiplantae > Streptophyta > Magnoliopsida > Boraginales > Boraginaceae > Echium > Echium plantagineum. The sequence continues at coordinate 23,030,231 of CM016565.1, forward strand.
AATATCAAATTTTTATAATTTTTGCTCATGTAAAATAAGAGATATTTAAGTTTTAAATCGTGTTTTGTTAACCATGAAAAGTCAAAATGTACCAATCATATAGGGATGCAGGTAGTATTTTTTATAACATTGTTTCTCGCCAAAGGATAGGTGGTTAGTAGCTTTTACCGTTGAAAGTTATGGTGCTATTATGTTTTGTTCTAGTAGATTTCTCTAAAAGACTATCACGTGAAAACTTAAGTTAATTAAGGATTAATTGAAAAATTTATATGTTAAGTGAAATCATAATAGAAATTTTTTTAATAAAATCGTAAAAAGTCCGGCGTTTACTTACATGAGCAATCATATTTGCGGAAAAGACATTGTTTTTTTTTTGTAAATTAGCGATGAGGTGAGTATCGAACATGGGACCTTTTGGTCACTGACAGAGCCTTTTCCACTGGCGAAAAAGACATTGTTAATGACAAAAATAAAAGTAAATAAGTTGTAGCCTAAAGGAGTACATGTTAATTGTCATGACGATGCTTTCTTCTTAGAAAATAATCGATAATAAACATGGTTTAATAAACAAAATATAAATCTCATTTTATAAGGTAAATAACTTTTGATATCTCTCACGTTTGAAAAAAGATTACGTTTAAATCACTCATGTTTCAAATATATCAGGTAAATCACTAATGTTTAAAAATCAGTCATTCAAGTCACTCGATCAGTTTTTTGAAGGTTATTTATGTCCAACACACATGTTTCCTCTCATAAGCCGGCAATGGACCCCAATCTTGAGATTATAATTTTTCTCGATATCTTTTTTGATTTTTTCCGATTCTTTTTCTTGGTTCCTTTTTTTATTTCTTTTTCGATTATTTCTACATTTCTTTTTGTTTTTCAATTTCTTTTTTCGATCTGTTTTTCCATTTTTTCTGGATTTCTTTTTTCAGTTTCTTTTTCGATATTTTTTCCATTTAGTTTTTAGTTTTTTGATTTCTTTTTCAATTTTTATCTATTTTTTCTAATTTTTCAATCTCTTGTTTACTTTTTTTTCGAATTCTTTTTCCCTTTTAATTTATTTTGGTAGTTGTTTTGGCAAGTTTCGAGTTGGAAGAAAGTTTGATTTTCTAAAAAAGTATCAAAACCAAACACCTTTGCCAAAAATCTATTAAAAATTAGAGTTTTTTTTTTTACAAAAACAAAACTTATAACCAAAACAACTAATAAACCCGAATCATTTAGCCAAAACAACTACCACCTCAATTTGCTCAGTAATCGATAAAATTGTTAGGTAAATCGAATAACAAAATAAAAAAAAGAGATCAAAAAAAAAATGGAAAAAAATAGAAAACAATTCGGAAAGAAATCGAAAAAATCAAAAAAGAAATTGAGAAAAAATTGAAAAAATAAAATCGAAAAAGAAATCGAAAAATATTCCTAAAAGAAAATCGAAAGTTTAAACTGAAAAAAGAAGTAACCAAAAAGTAAGTTTCAGAAAATATATTGGAGAAATATATGGGGTCAATATATTAATAAATAATCCCTCCAATCCAAAAATAGTTGCTTTTAGACATTTGAATATTATCCAAAAAGAGTGGCTTTTTACATAAACAAAGCAAAATATATCATTTTTTCCCTCAATACCCTTAGTTGTATTAATTGAAGCTCAATATTAATTAATGACTCACGGATGTTTATGTAATTAAATGAGGGTATAGAGGTAATTGTGGAAATGTTTTAATGTCTTCTTATTTTGTGTGAGAGAAGCCACTATTTTTGGATCGCAGGTAGTACAGAATAAATGTGGGTTTAATGTGTTAATTAGATGTAATTAGGGGTGAGTAAGAGTTAACTTGGGATGTATATGTAACAACCCGCCCGAGTCGTCCGCCTCGAGGTTAGACTCGATATCAAATAGTAACGGAGTCACCACTCGGTAAAATATAAATAAAAGACATAAATAAAGTAAGGAAAATAGTTCATTTAAAATAACTGAAAATGATTTATTAAAAACTGTAATATATCCATCCGGATATGACAATCTATGACCCCACAATACAAAAGACGAAACCAAAGTACCACCAATATAATAACTACAAAGGGGTAAAATAGGAGAATACATCATGTGACACAAAGAGACAGTGAAACGACTGAAGGTTATCTTAATGCTCCATCACCTCTCACCGAAGCAGAGTTCTACGTACAATGCAATGCATTTACCCTGCTAAAAGAAAGAGACACTGGTCAATTCTACTCACGGGTGGCTACCAACCAACACACATTATGTGAAAACGACAAGAAGTACAAGAGAAACAGAAACAATAGCAGGGTAAAAAAGAAATATGCATATGAAATCATAAGAATCATTGTTGGAATTATGAGATGTTTGACACATCATAATTAGTGTCCGTTGAACAATTTGATCGTTCGTAGTGATTACTTATTTAAAGTTAAGTTCATACGTATATTATGTTTGACAATAATATATGTGCTAGGAATGAATTCGAAATGCATTAGAGGTCATGATGGTTTTACTAGGGCCCGCTCATGATTTATATGTTAGTAAAATACTTGTTTGATATTTTATTAACATATGACTAATGTCATTTCGATCCTAGAAGGTAACACACATACAATGCACTTGATTTTCAATATGATTGAAACTTCTGGATTAAAAGTGTAAATGTCAAAGAATCAAGGGGAATTCAATTGGCTTGTTTGACTTTGAATTCAAACACAATTAATATTGTATTAATTGGTGCTTAATTGTGGAGGCGTGTTTGGGTTTAATGTGATTAAACCGCAAATTCATCACACACTTATTATTGTAATAAATGGTGAATCTTTGGGTTTAATGTGATTAAACCGCAAATTCATCACACGCTTATTATTGTAATAATTGGTGAATAATTGAAAGGAAGGTTTTTTTGTGTTACCACTATATAAACCCCATTTGATGGTAAACAAAATAACCAATCTTCTCATTATCATATTTTCACTTGTAAGACAATTGAAAAGAAAAATACTCCTCTTCCTTCTCTATTCGGCAAAACAAGAATAACATCAAGAGAAGAAAATCGTTTATTTCTTGATTCATTCTTTGTCAAATACACTCAAGTTCTAGTTGCTTCAAGGAAGGAATCAAGCTAGCGTTGGTGTGGACTAACTAGAGAGAGGAACGCTGGTTGCTCTTCCGCTGCGCAACTCAAACACGCTTCAAGAGGTATACACACAAACTCATAGTTAAATGTGAATTTTTAGAACTATGTATTTGATCCTTCATACGATTTTACATAATTTAATATGTAAAACTTGTATAAAATCCCAACAGTGGCATCAGAGCCCGGTACATATGTTCTAATTCTCTTTAAATGTCTTGAAATTTGATTTCATGAATTATAAATATCATATGTGTATGTTTTGATATCATCAATTGAGGTTGTTGTGCATTAGGTGTATTGTACAATTATGTAATTATTAAGGCCTCTATATTTTTTCAAAAAATTATATAAAAATATATTTCAAACAGTAGATAAAGTTTTGAGTTCACTGTAATCTTTCTGGAATTGTTTCGATTTTTTAAGTGCTCAAAATAAATGTTTAAAACAGTCATATGTTCATCCGAACGGATTTGATATACCCTTCGTTTGCACAGTTTTTAAAGGCTTTATATATTTTTATAAAAAATTTGAAAAATATTATTCAAATAGTACATTGAATTTCGAGATAACTATAATTTTTTTGGAATTGTTCCGAGTTTTTAAGTGCTCGAAATAAATGTTTGAACAGTCATACGTTCACCCGAACGGATTTGATATACCCTTCGGTTGAACAGTATTTTCTGGGTTGTATCTATTTTTCTAAAAATCTGAAAAAAATATAAATCAAATTCTAGAATGAATTTCGAGTCTACTGTAATTTTTCTGGATTTATTTGGATTTATTAAGTACTCGAAAATGATTTTTGAATAGTCATATGTTCATGTAATTGAAAAATGAAAAACAAAAAGGATGTTTTTGGCCAATAAAGGATGGTTTGCCACATGGGCAGCCACGTGTCACTCCCTCATTGGGAAATCGTTCTCCATTGTTTTTGGTTCCAAAAATTGTTTTGGATTTTTTTGTTTTTTATGGTGAATATTTTTTGACTATTCTAGTATTTTGATTATCATTAAAATTAATTGAATTATTTTAACTTGTATGATAATTTGATTAGATTTTAATGTTATAAATGTTTTAATTAATAGCACTAATATGATTAGTTGTTAATTTTATTTATAATAGTTATAAATATCATTAAATGGTTATTAATTAAAATTAAAGGCCTTAATTAATTATTTTCAACCCATGAGTTGTTGATTTGGTTGTTACATTTGATGTACAATTAATTACATATATGTGTTATAATTGTATGTACCTTATTTGACATCCTTACATGTTTTATTTGATTTAATTCATGTATTTCATATATTTTGATATATTGGATGTTTATTTTCATTGTGAATGAATGTTGGGATAAGTGATATGATCTGGTTTTTGAAATAAAGTCTGCGTACTGTCTTTTTATGACAACTTGTGTCACGTTTATTTTATTATGTATTAAAATAATTTGACACGCAGGTCAATGTAATACATTGTGTGTTTTAGTAGGATTGTGAACACATTGTATGAGTTCAAATATTTAGATATTTGATTTATCGCTATGACAATGCTTATCTGAGTTATTTATTTGCATATTTCCGTTGTATCTATCACGTCTGCAAACGCTTAGAACTCTAAGACCCTCCGCTCCACATTGGAGAAATGCAAACTTAACGGGACCAATTTCCATGACTGGGCTCGCAACTTGAGAATTGTCCTCAAGTCTGAGAGAACAGACTACGTGCTTACCAGCATGCTTCCTAAGGTCTCTCCCACTGATGAGGAGGAGTTTTATGTCTATAAACAGCACATGAATGATTTTATAGATGTCCAGTGCTTAATGTCGGCCAACATGGAATCGAATCTGAAGAGTGAAGTGCTTAAACAGCACATCAAGTCCCCATGTCATCAAGATGATGGGCTTACTCGAAAGACTAGGCTCGTTGGGGGCACCCATCTCTAAGGAGATGCCTGTAGATATCATTCTTAGGTCGCTGCCTGATTCGTTCAGTGGTTTTGTGTTGAACTACAACATGCATCAATATGACAAGACGTTGTCTGAGCTGCATGGTATGATCAACAATGCTGAACAAAACATCAGGAAGGCTAGAGACACTTCTTCTTCTGTTTTGACTATTCAGAACAAGAAACAGTTCAAGAAGAAGAAAAGTGTCAAAGACAAGACAAAGGTTGCCCCTCGTGCAACGACTCCTACTCATAAGGCATCCAAGAAGGATGCCAAAAAGGATGACAAGTTTCATTACTATGAGATAGTTGGCCATTGGAAGAGAAACTGTAAGAAGTACATGGCAGACGAGAAGAGTGGTTCGAACACTGCTACTCTGCCATCATGTATTAATGTTATAACATTAGCATGACAAGGAACAAGCTTGATGACTTGAACCCGACATACCTATGGCATTGCAGACTCGGTCATATAAGTGACAAACGCATTAAAGAGCTCCATGACAATGGAATTCTTACGTCATCTGGTTTTGAATCTTATGACAAATGTGAGTCATGTTTTTTAGGCAAGATGACCAAGTCACCTTTCACTTGTACGAGTAAAAGGGCAAGTAATTTATTGGGAATCATACATACTGATGTATGTGACCCAATGAACACGTCCGCTAGAGGAGGTTTTCTATACTTCATTACCTTCACCGATGACTTCAGCAGATACGGTTACGTATATCTCTTGAAACATAAGAGTGAAGCCTTTGAAAAGTTCAAAGAATTTCAGAAGTAGAATACCAACTCGGCAGGACAATCAAGATTCTTCGCTCCGACAGGGGAGGAGAATACTTGAGCCATGACTCCTTGCAACACCTAAGAGAATGTGGTATTATATCACAACTCACACCTGCTGGTACACCACATCACAATGGTGTCTCCGAAAGGAGAAATCGAATCTTATTAGATATGGTTCGATCAATTGATGAGCACATCAGAACTCCCAACTAGTTTTGGGGTTACGCATTGGAAACTGCCGCTTCCACACTAAACAAATGTCCAACCAAATCAGCACCTAAGACCCCACATGAGATGTGGTTTGGGACTATTCGCAAACTAGGGTACTTGAGGATTTGGGGATCCGAGGCCAATGTTAAGAAAGTTAACAAATATAAGCTTGGACCCAAATCCGACAAGTGTTATTTCATTGGTTATTTTAAGGAACCAAGGGATATTTCTTTTATCTCAAACCCGAAAATAAGATTTTCGTGGCTCGCAATGGAACTTTCCTCAAGAAAGAATACATTACAAAGAGATATAAGAGTAATGAGACTCTTGAAATTGTTCAAGAGGGTGATGTAGCATGTACTAGTACCTTAGCTGAATCACCTCAGGTGGTGGACCCCTCTTATGAAGAAGAGGTTCAACTCGATCCACGGGAAACCGTAGACGAGCCTGCTGATACTCAAAACATCCCTCGGAGGTCCGAAAGGTCCCGTCAGGAACCCGATAGATGGTATGGGGAATTTTTCCTGATTGAAAACGGGGAACCCTCAACTTATGAGGAAGTCATGAAACAACCTGATGCTGATGAATGGCTCCTAGCCATGCAATCCGAGATGGACTCAATGTATCATAATGAAGTATGGACATTGATTGATTTGCCGAGGGGTGATAGACCCATCGAATGCAAATGGGTATTTACGCGAAAGCTTGATAAAGATGGTAATGTCCATGTTTATAAGGCTCGACTAGTAGCTAAAGGTTTCAAACAAATTCATGGTATCGACTATGATGAAACTTTTTCTCCAGTCGTTAAGTTTAAATCCATTCGGACTATCTTAGCCATTGCCGCATACTACGATTATGAAATTTGGCAAATGGATGTGAAGACAGCTTTTCTTAACGGAAACTAGAAGAGGATGTGTACATGACACAGCCTCATGGATTCACAAGCTCGAAAGAGCCTAAGAAAGTATGCAAACTTCAAAGATCTGCTTATGGTCTGAAGCAAGCATCTAGGAGTTGGAATCTTCGCTTCAATTAATCAATCAAAGAGTTTGGATTCATTCGATGTGAAGAAGGTTCTTGTGTATACAAGAAGGTTAGTGGGAGCAACATTGCATTTGTCGTGCTATATATAGATGACATTCTTCTCATAGGAAACGACATATCCATGCTTGAATCAGTCAAGGCATGGTTATGTAAGTGTTTCTCTATGAAAGATCTAGGAGAGGCACAATACATTCTTGGAATTAAGATCCATAGGGATCGATCTAAGAGACTCATTGGACTGAGTCAAAACACTTATATTGATAAGGTGTTACTTAGATTCCGTATGGAAAATTACAAGAAAGGTAATCTCCCTATGAGACATGGCATCTCTATTAGTCATGCTGACAGTTCCACGGACAGCATCGAAATAGAGAAGATGAACAAGATCCCTTATGCCTCTGCCATAAGATGTATCATGTATGCTATGTTTTGTACACGACCTGACGTTTCTTACGCTTTGAGTGTAACAAGTCGTTATCAGTCGTGTCCAGGACAAAAGCACTGGAAGGCCGTAAAGGCCGTCCTTAAGTATTTAAGAAATATTAGATCCATGTGTCTTGTCTATGAGGGAGATAAAGAGTTACAAGTTGTACGCTATACCAAGCGAGCTTCCGAACCGACAAAGATGATTCTAGATCTCAGTCTGGTTATGTGTTTCGCATAAATGGTGGCACAGTGTCTTGGTGCTGTAACAAGCAAAACACTGTGGTAGATACTACAATGGAAGCTAAATATGTTGCAGCATCATATGCTGCAAAGGAAACATGCTGGATTAAGAAGTTTGTGAGTGAACTTGGTGTTTTGCCTAGCATTGACGAGCCGGTAGTGTTATATTATAATAACACTAGTGCAATTGCTCAGGCCAAGGAACCAAGGTCATATCACCGCTCCAAGCATGTGCTCAGAAAGTATCACATCATTCGTGATATGACGGAACGAGAAGATGTGAGTGTATGCAAGATACATACAGACGACAACATAGCTGGCCCATTGACCAAACCGTTGCCTCACGGCAAACATGACAAGCATGTATAAGGTGTTAGACTTAGATATATTCTTGGATGGTGTTAGGTTTAGTGGGAGCTATATCTTCTGTATTTTGTCATAGTTTAGTCATAATAAGACTATGTTGAATAATTGATTCAAATATATGTATGTTTATAGTTTGACTATCTTTTCATACATATATCTTTATTTTGATTCCATTGTTTTCCATGTCTTCTAGAGAGGTCTTTGAGGTTGAGGATCCCAAATGAGAGACCCTCTACTAAGCCTAGAAGCAAGGGGATAACTTGTCCCTGATCATATGTTCACTGATTGGAATCGAACATTGTAATGATCAGGTGGTACATGATTGTCTTGGTCATGTTTCTTAGACAAGAAAGGGAGTGAATGTACTCTAGTCATGCACATGGGTATATATCTTGGAACTAGTCCAAGCTATGATACTGGATTCGACCGTCATGAGAAAACTTAGAAGATGACATATCTGTGTCCTAAGTACTTCTCATCGAACTTATGTTAAATGGTGATTCTTAGACCTGTATGGCGGGAGTGCATTAGCATGACACTTGCGTGCTTTGACTGTGTCAAACGTCTCCTGTAGAAGGGAGGCTATAAAGGCATATGTTGGGCATACTTGGAACATGTTGGTACATTGCTGTACAACAAAGGGGATTCGCAGAAATCGGTTATGTCGATTGATTCATGAGATCTCGGTAGATTAATGGTGATTAAGATGGCAATCTCCAGCAGTAGTACTGGGTATCACATTAAGTCTATGTATCCGAGACAATACAGGTGCAAGAGTATGGTGACACATATCTTACCATAGCTTGACTGTAGAATCGCGATGCGAAGGAATCACTTCACAAGTAATCGTCCAAGGGTAAGTGGGAGTGTTGGAATTATGAGATGTTTGACACATCATAATTAGTGCCCGTTGAACAATTTGATAGTTCGTAGTGATTACTTATTTAAAGTTAAGTTCATACGTATTTTATATTTGACAATAATATACGTGCTGGGAATGAATTCGAAATGCATTAGGGGTCATGATGGTTTTACTAGGGCCTGCTCATGATTTATATGTTAGTAAAATACTTGGTTGATATTTTATTAACATATGGCTAATGTCATTTCGATCCTAGAAGGTCACACACATACAATGCACTTGATTTTCAATATGATTGAAACTTCCGGGTTAAAAGTGTAAATGTCAAAGAATAAGGGGAATTCAATTGGCTTGTTTGACTTTGAATTCAAACACAATTAATATTGTATTAATTGGTGCTTAATTGTGGAAGCGTTACGTCTTTGGGTTTAATGTGATTAAACCGCAAATTCATCACACATTTATTATTGTAATAAATGGTGAATCTTTGGGTTTAATGTGATTAAACCGCAAATTCATCACACGCTTATTATTGTAATAAGTGGTGAATAAGTGAAAGGAAGGTTTTTTTGTGTTACCACTATATAAACACCATTTGATGGTACACAAAATAACCAATCTTCTCATTATCATCTTTTCACTGTAAGACAATTGAAAAGAAAAATACTCCTCTTCCTTCTCTATTCGGCAAAACGAGAATAACATCAAGGGAAGAAAATCGTTTCTTTCTTGATTCATTCTTTGTCAAACTCAAGCTCTAGTTGCTTCAAGGAAGGAATCAAACTACCGTTGATGTGAGAGAGGAACGCTGGTTGCTTTTCCGCTGCGCAACTCAAACACGCTTCAAGAGGTATACATACAAACTCATAGTTAAATGTGAATTTTTAGAACTATGTATTTGATCCTTCATACGATTTTACATAATTTGATATGTAAAACTTGTATAAAATCCCAACATAAATACAGTAAACTAAGTCCATCATAATCACATATCAACACATGCACCTATCTATATGCACTGGAACCGGACTTTCGCACTATACATTACTCTACCTAGCTCGCCTGCATGGAGATCACGACTACGCATAGACATCACCGAAGTGACCGGCTAGAACCATTCTAGTATCATCATCAACCATTCATTCATCGACGACGCACAAACATCACCGTAGTGACCGGCTAGAACCATCCTCAATATCATCATCAATCAATCATTCATCGACTACACACAGACATCACCGCAGTGACCGGCAAGAACCACTAAGTTGCCGGATCAGGACAACACATATACACATAACAATCTCAACATATCAAGACAACCCCACCAGATGCTAACATGCATACACCTCATCATACGTTTACATGACACTAACAATAATCACATGAAATCAGCATAACTGCAATTACACACAACACATAAGTAAGAAGGCAATCACATGAGTAAGAACTCATCTCAAGCAAACAACACAAATAGCACTCTCTCCCGAGCCAACGATGTCTACTCGATCACGTACCAAGACCTATTATAATAACACATACTCCGTCAACACTCTGTCATATATTGCCCGAACCTTCTGCTTATTACATATAAGTCCTCATCTTATTATAATCTTACACTTTTTACCCAAATATGTAAAATTACAATTTTACCACTAATTGCCAAATTACCATTTTACTCCTGAGTGCCATTTTACCATTTTACCCCTGAGTCTTCTTTAATTACATAATTATATTATATTAGGATTTAAACTTATAATTTTATGAACAACTTCACCAAAAATCACTTCAATTCATTAATTACAATATTAAGTTATAATCTAACCTCAACATTCAATTCTTAATTATAACTAACATCATATATGATTCCTGTGTGTAATTCTACAACCAAGCATGATTATCATCAACCTAAACATAAAAACTTAAGGTCGAACACTCTAAGTCTTAAACCATTCCATCGACTCTCCTACGAACAATTATGGTTGATTCTTAATTATTTCTAGACGTTAAATTGCATATCTACCCATGTATATATTTAATTCTAACCCTGAGAAATCAAGATTTCAACTAAAGCCATCATCATCAATAACGTAGTCCAACACAGTATGTCATTCTTCGTAACTAACGTAATTAAAAACGATGTGTCACAATTGAAATTAATCGAAATAATTTAAATCAAAATCTAAAATTCACCAAAACCAAATGGAAATTCATGTCTTTAGCGAATTAACATCAAACTGTGAATTTCTTAAAGTCAAAACACAAAATTGAAAAAAGATACAGAGCACAACACATTATGTCCCTAGAAAAACTAAATACAACTACTTAATTGCCCAAAACAATAGCATGCAATCAATAATAATTTTTTGCATAATTGAAAATGGTGGGGTGAGGGGGTAATGAGCGCGTGAGATTGTAGAGTTTGGGGTGAAGGGGAGTTTTTTCTTAGGTGTTAACACCAAAGTAATTATCTAAGTGCTAACTCTATTATAGATCATTGGATTGGAGTGTTTTGATTAAAATTTGATCTTCTGGCTAAGATTCAATTAGTGTTTTTTTTTTTGATAGATAGGAAAGTTATTACAATGGAAGAGTTAGGCTCCCTCCATCATATCTATTACAAAAAACATAAGAGACATGATCAAAAACATAAGTATTTGCTGCCTTATTACAAAAATTGGAGAAATTGAAACTATCCTTAGTAATGACTGACAACAAAGTTCTCCAAGTGAGACAAGTACTATTGATTTGATGTTCATCCCAAAACGACCTCCATGCACTCGTCGTAGTAAAACCTGAGCAACATCTAGCTAATACATGAGAGAAAAGCAAATCAGTAAAGAGGTGAATAGACGTCGGATGTCTATTCATAGCTAAAATGATTCCCAACAAAAGTGTTTGCATAATGGTTTCATCCAAGTTCCGAGGGCAAGGGGAGATAGTCGTCGATTGAGAATCAAAACCACATCTCGACAACTCTAAGTCTTCAGAGACTGAAGCAATGGGAGTATCCAAATGATCAAATAAATTAATCTTTCAACCATTTCTCGTGGTATCAACAAAGGTGAAAACCACTGAAATTCTACAATTTTGCTTCGATGAGATGTCAACATTATTAAACAAATTTGATGGTACAATAGGAGTAAAAGTATAGGGGCGAGCATCGATTTTTCTCCAGAGACTAATAAAGGACATCCGCATATTCAGAAATGCATGAACATGAAATCCAGCTCCATTAAACACCATATCATTCCTGCATAGCCAAATACTCCAAAGAGTACTAACAAGAAGTAATAAATTTTCCTTAACATTTTGATGCGATTTCCAAGGCTTGTTAATTAAAAAGGCTATAGAAATATGGAGTTGGTTTGGATAGTGGAGAAGATCTCTAAGCAAATGGGTTGGCCAAAGCTGTTGTATTTGTGTGCACGAACAGAAGAGGTGATAAATTTTTTCTTGGTCATGCTTACAGATTCAATTAGTGTTATATTACTAAAAAACGATCCTACGCGCGAGTTCGTTGCACATGCTATTAAATGCGCCTTTAATGATATATTTCTCCCAAAAATCTTCCATCCTTAATGCTTTTTTCCATTATTGTTTTTGTTTGCCTTTTTTTTCTTTTTCGAATTTTGGTAGGGATTTTTAATTGATTTCCTTTTTTTCATTAGATTTTTTTCACACTTTTGTTTCCTTTTTTTTTCGTGATAGTTTTTTACAGTGTTTTGTTAACTGGTTCCCTTTTTTCATCCGATTTGTTCACATTTTTGTTTCCCTTTTTCGATTTTGATTTTAGTTACTCCATGATTTCCTCAATTTCATTATTTTTGCACCATTAATACAAGGCTTATTTTTATTTTGGACCCTAAACTATCATATAAGTTTCAAATTGGACCCTCATACTATCCTAAGACTCATTTTGGACCCTATACTACGATTTATCTCATTTTGGACCCTAAAATGCCAAATTAGATGAAATTTCCTTTTAAAAGAAGGGCAAATTCGGAATAGCACATATATTAAACTTTTGGGGCATAATTTACAAATAACAAAACTTGTTAAATTAAAAATAAACCCCACCACTTCATCTTCTTCATCAAACCCCCACCATCTTCATCTTCCTCATCAACCCCACCACCACCACCGACCAAAACAAAGGGTTAAAGGAATGTTGATTAGCAATTTCAGATACAAATGTGAACAATCAAATCAGAATCTTGAATTACACCATCAATATTCATGAACCAGCTTCCGTTTTGATATCAATCGGACCATTATTAAGTGCAGTAGGGGTACATGATTTCAAGTACCCATCAACTGCAACTTACAAGGCAACAATTCCATTCACCAGGTGGAAGGAGGCAGTGGTGGTGGTCGGGCTTGGATGGCGGAGGTGAAAGACCTTGCTTCTTTCTTCATCTTCAACCATAATTCATCTTCTTCATCACCATTTATAATGAAATCCTCATAAAAAATGGGATCTTTTTTATGGGGTTTTGTTCCATTTTCAGAAAAGGCTAATTAAGAAACATCATATAAAAAATTGGATCTTTTTCATGCGTTCTTGGTCCATTTTGAGAAAACAGTAATCTTGAAACACCATCATCAAAAATTGGATTTTATTTATGGGTTTTTGGTCCAAACTCTTCATTTTGTCTGTAAAATTGAAAATGGAACAATAAACTAATGTTTTGGCTCCTAAGTTTTCAGATTAGTGATGTGTAGATTTGCAAGTTTGGATAGTTGCAAGGAAGAGGTTGTGGTGACTTTTTGATGGGACTCTTCATTTTGAGGATGTTTACAAGGAAGAAGGATGGGGTGAGTTTGACGAAGACATGAAGAGTGTGGTTAATTTTTAATTCATAAATTTAATTATTTCAAAAGTTGCCCCAAAAGTTTAATATATATGATATTCCGAATTTGCCCTTCTTTTAAAACGAAATTCCATCTAATTTGGCATTTTAGGGTCCAAAATGAAACAAACCGTAGTATAGGGTCCAAAATGAGTCTTAGGATAGTATCAGGGTCCAATTTGAAACTTACCTGATAGTTCAGGGTCCAAAATAAAAATAAGCCTTAATACAATGATATTATCTGAAAGTGTACACCTAGTAGTAATTATTTTTATTACTACGAAAAAATGTCATGACCATTAAAATTCATGGCTTGACCATGAAATAATGACAAATGGTACTTTTTTATTAGGAAAAAATTCCATGACCATGAACATTCATGGCATGACCATGAAATAATGACAAATGATATTTGATAGAAAAATGTAATTTATTACTTCAAAAAAATGTCATGACCATGAACAGTCCTGCCATTTGTATACAATTGAACATATTAATATATTCAAATGATGTGCTTATGTTTCTTCCAAATAATTTTTTTATTGAATAAGATCATTTTTCATATTCTCTCATATTTATGTTCCAAAATTTTAACCATATCAAATTCATTATACAAAAAAGTTATTCTATAAGGATAATGAATCGAATCAATAAAATTTCATTATAATGTGCTCGATTGTATTCTTAAATGTTTGTATATAAAATAGTAATATTTATTTAATATTGTTGTACATGATTTTCACATTAAGATCAATCTCCGCATCCGGTATACGTACAACTATGTAATTTGAAAAAAAAAGAGTGGAAATGCAAAAACGGAGAGAAAACGTAAACACAGATAGCATGTCATTGTTCTTTTTCGTGTGGCATTACTGTATCTACATTCATGCCTTCAACACATATCAGGATGGCATCTTAGAATTTTTTGAATTTTTGAAACAAAAACAAAAGACAAGAACGGTACCACTAAGATAATAAATGTTAAAAGAAAAACTAAGATAATAAATGCTAAAAAAATATAATTGTATTAAATTTCTTGCTATAATTGTAGGAATAAATTGATTGAGGAATCATGGGTGAGTGAGTCTCACACGCGCATTTGGAGAGTAGGGAATGTAATTGTTTATTGTATAATGGTATGTAAAATGACTATATTACCCAATGTTATCATGGTGATAACTATATGGTGTTAGACCTAAATACAACTAATATATACAACTCCAGTCTTTAATCAATTGAAGTGGGAGCCCCCACTTCAATTTTCAGTTAAAATTACTCATAAAAATGATTTTTGTTCCATATCCAATATTTTAACACGTGCATATGTAGGGTGTAGATACTCATTGCCCACATTTTTAAGGTATAGAAGAACCATGGGAATCAGGATTGCTCCTGATACGATGTAAATTCTTATTTGATCGAGATCTTATTCCTCATGGTTTAGATGATGTCGATATATCTATTCCATGTTTGATTGCATTCTTCCCACCTTACACGATAATGGTTTAGTAAATTTAGTTTTCTAAAGTTTTAATGTTTATTACAAAAGTTAGAAATTTACATAATTTCTAAAGAAACATCTAAGAGTGTGTATAACACCACAATTGATTAACAAGAAGTTTGAAGGAAAGTAAAAGAACAAAAATAGCACAAATAAAGAAGAAGAAGATAGTCGGCTTTTATTCAATATGAGAGAAGAATTACACAAATTGATATATTTAGTGAGTTGTTAATGTTACAAGGATCGAGTATATATAAGCAATCAAGGAATCACTATCTCAATCGGAATCTCCTAATTTCGGTTAATGGAATCCTAACTAACTAATCTTGATTCCTAACTGATTTCATTCCTAATGGCTAGGACGCGTGTCGTTGTCTCATTGGCTATGTCTTTAATATTAATGAGATACATGGTTCGAACCCTGTTAGCTCCTTTTCTTTATGAATTCTGAATAAAATTCATATATGGTTTTAAAGCACATTAATAATTTTGAATTTACACTAACATTTTGTTTCTACTATTTCAGAAATGAAAACATTTTGAATGTTGTGTAGGTAAAATAAGAAATTTTAATTTATAATTATAGTAACCACATAGTTTTGCATGTAATAAGTAATCATAACGACATTATCTCCATGATCATCAAACCGTGAAATAATACATTAATTAGTGCTAACATGATCCATTAATCAATTTATCAATACATCATTCAGATAACTAAATAACTGGGGAGTATACATTATGAGTTGTAAATTTGCCTTGAAATAATCTTGCAATTATTAAATGGCCTAAGACTGATTTAGTCAAACTTGCAATATCAATATATACACAAAGAAAAAATTGTAATACATGCTCCCTCCAATCCAAAATAATACGTTTGACTTTTTTCAATTCGAACATTAACATTGAATTATTAATTATTTCAAATTATTTATTCTTAAGCATATACTCCGTAAAATTTATATAGTTGGATACTGGAATTAATCGTTCAGAGTAATTTCATAATATTAAATTTTTAATTTTTTAAATAATACTTCACATGAATTGAATATTAAACATTTGACTCGTTATATAATAAAAGTTAATTATGTTGAATTTAATAGACTCCCCTAGTACTGTATTACATTATCTATGAAAAATATTTTAACAATAATTCAAATTCATTAATTAGATAATGTAACCATATATTATTGGACTTGATAAACCTTAGCTTTCTAGGACGGACTGGGCCTATGGGCCCGACCCCAAGAGACATAGCCATGTAGCCTCAGATGAGGACAAGCGGCATCATCTCCTTCCATCAAGTGATATTCGTTTTGTCTCTCCTAAGCCTATATAAAGCCAAGAGGTACTATCATTAATGGTAATTGCACTTTCATTACTGTACTATTAAATACAAGTAAAATGCCACTTTCGTCACCCGTACTGACTTAGGCATCGTAGTGTCTGTGGCTGGAACCCAGCCACGCTTTTAGGTGTAGCCGAGCGTACGGAGGACGGACACCGGCTTCTAAGGCTCGCCCAGTTTCTAAGCGTACCATCTCAATCCGAAGGTTCCAAGTCCCTATTAGTCCATATCCTGCAGTTGGATTCTCATCGTTGCCCGACTGTCATCCCTCAGAGCCTCGGCAAAACGAGAGTGCATCATTGGCGCCGTCTATGAGCTCGATACAAAAATCCATGGAAGACCACGATGAACATCACCACGTGGATTCGTCAACGAGCCTACCACATCTTCGACATCAGGCGGATCAACCTGTGGTTTTTTCTCCTGAGGTCGAGGCTGAGTTAGACAGAAGGGTACAATAGGCAGTGCAGCAAGCCTTAGCACATCTGGCGCAGCCTGCAGTACCAAAACAGGAAGCCCATTCGCGGCTAAATTGTGAAGGGTCACATAATTTTGTGAATAAACAACAAAATTCTGAGAGGCTTCATAGGCACGCACCACCTCCTCAAGAGGTGCCTGCAACTCAGGAAGCTGGCATTCTTAAGTCCATGAGGGAAGAAATCAAAAAATTTAAAGCATCCATGTTGCCCTTAATTAAGCCGCATGCATCTTATATCATCCCTTAATAAGGAACCAAAGGATGAGCTCACTGCCACGGTCCGAAGATATATTGATGTGGAGGAGTTAAATCTTAAAGATAAGGAACCAAAGGATTTGCGAGACACGGTTCTCAATAAACAAGCTTCCAAGCCGAAAGTATGGAAACGCTTACAAAGGAATCGAGGGGCAGATTTCCCACAAAACACTTAGGCTCGAAAAAGCGAGTTTACACCTTGTCCATCCAAGGTCCAAGCCAAGTGTATTACATCACTAGGTCTATCAAGCTTGAATGTCTCTATAGCAGAGGTGTACTCCGAGATTGCTAATAAAGGTCTGCTGCCGAAACCAGCGAAAATTAATGCCCCACCGAGCAAAAAAAGATAATGTGAGTATCATAAGGAGTGTGGGCACGACACTAGAGAGTGTCGTACACTGGAAAGAGAAATTGAAAAGCTG
This sequence comes from Echium plantagineum, assembly GCA_003412495.2. Classification (NCBI taxonomy): domain Eukaryota; kingdom Viridiplantae; phylum Streptophyta; class Magnoliopsida; order Boraginales; family Boraginaceae; genus Echium; species Echium plantagineum. Next base: position 23,048,115 of record CM016565.1, read on the forward strand.
CTCGAAAGAGGGTACCTTCGAGAGTTTACATGTCTTAAGGGAAAAGCCCGAAACCGGGATCGCGCCTCACAGGATAACATGGATACGGTTAAGAAAGGGAAAAGGGAACAGTCTCCGGTTATAACCGGAAGAATTAACACAATGTCTGGGGGACATAGTGGAGGTGGAGATACCTGAAATGGAATAAAAAATTATGCACGGCGAGAGGTGTATGCATTCCAAACACACACAGCCAAACTATCGGACACTATTATATTGACGGAGGACGATATGGTGGGTATTGAGATACCACATGCTGATTCCATCATGATTATACCTATCATAGGCACGTTGGAGGTTGACAGGATGTTGGTAGACACAGGTAGCTCGTCTGACATAATGTATTTATCAACATATGATCAATTACATCTACCAAGGAGTAGGCTACAGCCTGCGAACACATCCCTCACAGGGTTTACGGGACATTCTGTTATCCCTGTAGGGGTTATAGCCTTGGATGTCACATTTGGTAAAGGGAAGAAATCTGTAACAATCATCGTGAGGTTCACTTTGGTGGATATACATGACCGAGCCTATAATGGCATAATAAGACGGAGCCTATTCACATGAAAATGAAGTTTCTAGTTCTAGGAGGTGTGGGGAAAATGAGTGCGGACAAGAAAAAAAGCAAGAATGTGTTACTTAGATTCAGTACCTCCGGCGAACAAAGGAGAAAAACGTAAGTCGGAGGACTGTAACCAAGTAAAAATGAAAGCAAAGAAAGGCGAGGATAATTCTCCCACACAACGAGAAATAGAGCTACATACCCCACATGAGGAGGTAGAGAAAATACATTTCACATTCAAGGACGAGTCTAAGACATTTCGGGTAGGTACGAAATTAAACGAAGCTCACCGCCAAGATCTAATACGGCCGATACGATCATATCAGGACGTATTCGCATGAGGACCGGAGGACATGCCAGGGCTAGATCCTTAGATAGCAGTACATCGATTGCATGTCCAACCCTCGTTTGTTCCAATAAAGCAAAAAAAGAGAGCATTCAACAAGGAGAAGAATAAGGCTATCAAGGAGGAGGTTACAACTCTCCTGCAAGACGGAGCTATAGAGGAGCTAAAATTCCTTACATGGATTGCAAATATTGTTCTGGTAAAAAAACCCAATAAGACTTGGCGGATGTGTACAGACTTTAAAAGTCTCAATAAGGCGTGCCCCTAAGATTTTTACCCTTTACCTTGCCTAGCACGATTGGTTGATGGAAGCGCGGGCCACGAAGTATTCAACTTCATGGATGCTTCAAGAGGTTATCACCAAGTCCATATGTGCAGAGACGAGGCTGAAAACACGACATTTATAAACGAATATGGACTTTATTTCTGGAAAGTAATGCCCTTCAGACTCAAGAATGCGGGGGCCACATATCAAAGGATGGTAAGTACCATGTTCGCGGACCAGGTTGGTCAAAACATGGAAGTCTATGTTGATGACATGCTAGTAAAAAGCAAGTTGCGAAATGATCACCTTGCGAATTTAACAGAGACATTGGAAGAGCTGCGCTTGAACAAGTTGCTCATTAATCCTGACAAGTATTCATTTGGGAATACGTCGGGCAAATTCCTAGGATATATGATAAGCAAGAATGGAATTGAGCCGAACCCAGATAAGATCAAAGCTTTGATTGAAATGACACCCCCAAAGAGTTACAAGGAATTAATGAGGCTGAACGGATGTCTTGTTGCCTTGAGTCGGTTCATTTCAAAATCCGGGGAGAGAAACTTACCATTCTTCAAAATCTGAGACGAGCTCCGGAAAAATTCTACTGGGATGAGGAGTGTAACCAAGCTTTCGAAGAGTTAAAGAACTATTTGGCAAGTATTAAACTTCTAACACATCGAGACCAAGGTGAGACACTCCAATTATATTTAGCAGTGGCAGAGGTAGCCGTGAGTGCTGTACTGGTTAAGGAGATCCAAGGGATACATAGGCCTATCTATTATGTAAGCCACATCTTGCGAGGGTCAGAGCTGAATTACGCCCTTATCGATAAATTTGCATTTACCCTGGTGGTGGCGGCCAGACGTTTGAAGATCTACTTCGAATCTCATCCAATTGAGGTAATAACAGATCAACCATTAAAAAGAGTTATTTCAAGTCCTGCATTGTTTGGGAGACTTACAACTTGGGCCATCGAGTTAAGTGATTCCAAATTACATTCATGCCAAGGACGAGCATCAAAGCACAAGCCCTAACTGACTTTATCAATGAGTGTACATCCCCAGGCCATGAAACCATAACAAGTACACTTTAGGACGAGGATATTCCAGAATGGATATTACATGTGGATGGGATACGAAACTAGTAAAGGATCAGGGGCAGGAATCGTTATTCGAGGCCCAAAAGAGGCCCAAAAGATTTCACCTTTAGCTATGCCCTGCGTTTCACATTTCCCACAACCAATAAGAAGCAGAGTATGAAGCAGAGTACGAAGCATTCATCGCAGGACTGCAACTTATGAAAGGCCTCGGGGTTCGTAAGTTACTAGTTAGGGGAGACTCGAAACTGGTAATAGATCAGATGAATGGGGAATGTGAGGTCAAGAGTGAATCCTTGACGATATAACAAGCAAAAACCATGGAGTTGCCTAAACAGTTTTCACAAATCATATTCCAACATGTCCCTCGTATACAAAACGAGGAAGCGGATTACTTGTCACAGTTGGCTACGGTTTGGTATGATGAATTGCCAAGAGATGTGCTAGTAGAGGTCATAGACATACCTGCCGACCAAATAAATTACATTGGACATGTTCTTCAAGAGGAAGCGGATTGGCGCACAGTCATTGTAAAGTTCTTAATTAAGCAAGAGCTGCCAGATAACGCAACCAAGGCTCGCACAATCAGAGTAAGGGCTTTTAGGTTCCATGTCATAGAAGGGGAACTTTACAAGAAGTCATGGGACGAACCTTTGTTATTATGTTATTTTGCGTAGGTAAGAATGATCAAGCAAAGATATTGGCCGAAATACACCAAGGGTGGTGTGGAAGTCATATTGGAGGCGGAGCTCTAGCTTTAAAGATAACTAGGACAGGATAATTATGGCCAACACTGAAGAAAGATGCAGCAGAATTCGTTAGGAAATGTAATGCATATTAAAGACAAGGGACAGTCTCGCACCTACCAGCCACGGAAATGATACATGTAATCAATCCTATTTTATTCGCCATGTGGGGTATTGATTTGGTAGGAAAGTTACCAAAAGCAAGGGGGAATGTGGAGTATGTGATAGTTGCGGTCAATTATTTCAGCAAGTGGGTGGAAGTTGCACCTTTGGCAAAAACAAAAGGGGAAGATGTGGTGAGATTTATTTGGAAACATATCATCACAGGGTATGGAATTCTTAAGGTTATAGTCTCGGACAATGGGCCACAGTTCGAGGGGAGGATATTAAGAAACTTCTGCGAAAAATACAACATAGAACAACGCTTCGTTCCTGTGTATTACCCACAGGCAAATGGTCAGGTAGAACTAATGAATAGGACTATCTTCAGAGGTATCAAGAAAAACTTGATACAAAGCGAGGCTGCTTAGGGTAGTTGGATAGAATAAGTTCCAGTTGTGTTATGGTCTATGAGAACTATTTTCTCGACAGCCACAGAAGAAAGACCATATAGCTTGGTATATGGGTCTGCAGCATTGTTGCCAGCAGAAGTAGGCCTACCCATGTTCAGATAGAGAGGCTTTGATGAGGATGAAAATCACTCAAGGCTGAGGGAGCAACTAAATTTCTTGGATGAAAAAAGGGACCAGGCCTTATACAAAACACAAAAATACAAGAGCCTGATGACTTGAAGTTATAACAGACGGGTCAAGAATCGTCAGTTTAACAGAGGAGACTTAGTCCTACGCCTACACTCAGCAGCTAACCTTAAAGAAGTCCACAAGCTAAGTCCAACATGGGAAGGGCCCTACAGAGTCGCAGCAATCCTCAGAGGTGGCACGTATAAGTTGGAAAAGATGACAGGAGAACTTGTACCAAGGACGTGGAATGTTACAAAACTCATAAAATATTATGTGTGAATGCAAACCCCATAATTGTTGGGGTAAGACTACAACCATGTAAATTCTAATAAAGGTTAATCAGAGTCTTTTTCTATTATGGTACAGGTCAGGTAACACGTATACATATGATAAAACCCTCCATACTGTGATGTATTCAAACATCACTAGAGGTCTCTCCTACGACAAGAACCTCCAAAATGTGATGTAATCAAACATCACTAGAGGCCTCGCCTACGACAAAAACCTCTAGGATGTGATGTAACCAAACATCACTAGAGGTGCTATCCATGACGAAACCTCTAAGATGTGATGTAATCAAACATCACTAGAGGTGTCCTCCATCACGAAACCTCCAAGACGTGATGTAATCAAACATCACTGGAGGTGTCATCCATGACGAAACCTCCAAGACGTGATGTAATCAAACAACACTAGAGGTGTCAACCATGACGAAACCTCCAAGACGTGATGTAATCAAACATCACTACAGGTGTGAACCAGGACGAAACCTCTAAGATGTGATGTAACCAAACATCACTAAAGGTATCATTCATGACGAAACCTCCAAGACGTGATGTAACCAAACATCACTAGAGGTGTCATCCATGACAAAACCTCCAAGACGTGTTGTAATCAAACATCACTAGAGGTGTCATCCATAACGAAACCTCTAAGATGTGATGAAACTAAAACATCACTAGAGGTGTCAACCATGACAAAACCTCTAAGATGTGATGTCATCAAACATCACTAGAGGTGCAACCCAGAACGAAACCTCTAAGATGTGATCAAAACATCACTAGAGGTGCAACCCAAGATGAAACCTCTAAGATGTATTCAAACATCACTAGAGGTATAACCTGGGACTAAACACAGAGGTCGCGAGTACAATGATTAGATGATCACTTAAGTCACCCCGAAACTTCAGAAGGTTTGAAAAGTATATCAAATTACTACGCTATTTGGGATATAATTTGAAAGGGGGCAGACGAGACAAGGATATAAGAAGAAATAAAGGTAAAGAGAAATCTCTTCAAAATCAAATAAGTTCATTACATAAGAGTGTCCGAGACATGAAATACAATCAAGGAGTAGTGGAAGTAGCAAGGAGATCCTTCGAGTCCTTGTACTTGGTCACAAAGGAATGAAGGTCGGGACACCTCTCAGAAGAAGCAACAGCAAAGTTTGAAAGTATACAAGACTGCTCTTATACACATGCAAACGAAGCACATGACTTTGCATAAAGGCATGAACTTGTTGTTGAACAGTGGTGGGGATAAATGCTTTCAAGTCCATAGTGGCCTTCGCCAAAATAACAGCCTTCTTCTTTAGACCTTCGTTCTCCTTCAAAAGGGCAGCCAACTTGTCCTCTGAAGCCTTAGCACGAGACTTTTGCTCAGAAAGGAGACGCCCGGATTCCTCTGAAGATTGGGCAAGTTTGGTACGAAGAAGATTGGTCTCTTTCCTCTCGTTATTAAATTTAGCCTCCATCTCTTTAGCCGCGTCCTTCCAAGATTGACTGAGGGTCACCTCCGCCTCCAGCTTGGTCTTAGTTTCCTTGAGTTTAACTGCTTTCCGTTCATAAAAGAGCTCATATTGACGCGCCCTTCTCCCCAAGACGATGGTGGCATTTATATCCTGAAGAGGACATGAAAATTTAATAAAAATTTCAAACCAAGAAAAAAGGGAGAAAGGAAGGGGCCCTACCTTCAATTGCCTACGCATTATCTCATAGTAAAGGTCGAAAGTCTCATCAATTTCTTCCAACTCTTCAGCCTCCCTTTGGAGAAGGACAGGCTTGAGGGCACTGAAGCTATCTTTAGGAGAGACACAAGCTGATTCCTCATTAATCACCAAAGCAGCTCCAGGGAGAATGTAAGGCATATGCATGTACTTCAAAGAGTGTTTCACCTCCACCTGGCGACCGTCGGGGTCAAACAAGGAGCTACGGACCGCTCCCTTGGTTACCCGAGTAGTGATATCATTCCCAGAACTAGGTCCCTCTTTGTCTGCGGAGACTAGGCGAGAGTCCTTCGATTTCTTGGACGAATGACCCTCCTTCGCAATCCCTACTTTCTTCCGTTTGACTGGCAACCTCAGGTACTTTCTTGAGAAGAAGTGGCCGTATCCTTACCCTTGGAAACAACCTTAGGTACTTTCTTGGGAAGATAGGTCGGAGCTGAAGCCTTAGGCCCAGACTTGCAAACAGCTGTAACAGACCGGATATGGGTAGGGAGGGGAGAGTATAGGATTTCCCATACCCTCAGTAAAGGGCACGTCCAAGTTAGGTGTTCGCTCCCAATAGCAACAAAATCTAGTTGGATTGGGGGAGGAGCATGCAGGGCTCAGAATATCATCTACAAAGCGTGAGACCAAAGAGTTAAAATTCACTATTAATGAAAATACTTAATAAGAACAGGGAAAACGAACGTATACCCCAAGTTACAGTCTGAGAAAATCGCCTATCTACTAGGCCTACCAGCACCAAACAACCTTCGTCATTAAAGACTGTCCAAGACAAGGGTTCCTTGAAGGTATGGCGAAGGACTTTGACGCTAAGGTTATCTGCCTCGGAACTTTTCACTTTCTTCAAACCATGGTTGGACCAAACGAGACTACCACTTAGTAGGAACCCCATCTCCAAACTCATCTTTTACTAGACACCACGCTCGATGTACAAAATCCCTAACTTTGGTGGGACGAGGGGTGCTAAGGAATTTATACTCAGGCTTTAGAGAAAAGTAATATTAACCTTTGTGTGTGGTGGAGAAAATTTTGGTGAATAAGCCTAAGGTGGGAGTTACTCTCGCCCTCGCACAAGCCACTTGAAACATGGTCAATACGAGCTGCCCCATTATAGTAATCTGGCCAGGAGAGGAAGGGAGAATGGCTAGGAGTTCTCTAACAAAGGGAGTGAAGGGTAGTCTAAAACCTACATTAAAAGAAATTATGTGCATAGGAGTATACCCCTCTTCATGAAGGAAAAAGATCTCGCCTTCGGTGGGGAATCTAAGGTCATAGGAGCGAGGGATTCTAAAATAATTCATAACTATGTCCAAGTCTATATTTTCCTCATCTACGGGCAGAGAATTTGTAACGAATGAGGGAATCTTACCATTAAGGAAGAGCGAGCCCAGGATATCTTCCTCGGTAGAATCCTCTTCCTCAATCTCAGTAGGAACCTCTTCTGTACGTTTCGAGCCTGAGCCCTCAAGAGACTTTGGGGCTTCCTCTTATGGATTCCTCAGGGCATGAATAGATAGGAGAGTGGGATCCAGGGGAAAAAGTAAGGACGGAGGCAACGTCATCATGTCCTGGAACTCTTCTTCTATGTCCTCAGTAATGGCCTTCTCCCTAGACGAGAGTTCTACAATAGGAGGAGGAGGCGGAGAAGAAGTCCCAGCTATAGTAGGCCTCGTCTTCTCAGGGGTAGGATTAAGAAACTCCATAACATTAGAAGCACCTTCTTGTTGCGAGATAGGGGGCATGGATGCGAGAGGTTCTACCATAGAAGGACGAAGAGGATGAATCTGTATATGAGGAAAAGGATCGTTGTTAGGAGAAATCATAATAGATGGAGAAAGAGTTGCGGTAATCCCGAAAAGAGCTAACCATTTATACCACTCGATAAGCTTCGGCTCGTAAACGAAGACATCATCATCATCAGTGAGGCAAAACTCATCCGAGGGTACTGGAAAAGACTCATATTCGGAAGGAAATATATAATTAGAACCTACCTCATCCATAAGTTGATCGTTAGATTGATAAACCTCCGAAGTTGTGTTATCCATGAGAATATCTACCGATCACAGACGGGACTTAAGCGAATGAGGTAAAGAATGGACCAACGCATCTTATAAACCCATAAACACTATTTACCATAGGGGAAAGAAGATTACAAGATCTGAGAAGGGAATTTCAAAAGGCTCCAAAGAGAATTCAAAAAGTTCATGAAGAACATTCAAACCTTCAAAGCCTAATCCCAAGGAGGATAACAATGTATATGAAGTATCAAACTTACTGAAAGGGTGATATTCGTACCTGAAGCTAGATGAAATCCTAGAGGAAACGCGGGTTTTGGGCAAGATTTCAGAGCAGTTGCAGAAACAAGAAGACGATAGAATAAAGAATACCAGAGTAGTTAAAACGAGTTAAAAGTACATATGAAAGACATTGAACAGCTTTTATAGACCTTAGTTGTAACTCTTCCACTTCCACACCAATCTCAGGAGGACGCATGGCATGTTGTCGAAGATCCCAATAGCTGGTTTGAAATTGTAGCAAAAGTCCAAGGCTTAACTCTCGGTCTTCACCCATTCATCCTGAACTACGAAGGCGGGATTCATAACGGGATTCATAATGATATAACCCTATATTATTGGACTTGATAAACCCTTAGCTTTCTAGACCAGACCAACTCAGTGTCTGGACGGACTGGGCCTATGGGCCGGACCCCAAGACATCTAGCCATGTAGCCTTAGATGAGGACAAGTGGCATCACCTCCTTCCATCCGGTGATAATTGGTTGGTTTATCAAAAAGTACTGAAAATATAAAATGACAATTAATTGAAATTATATAATTGGTTGGTTTATAAGTACGTTGAAAATATAAATTTAGAATTAATTATGCTAGAAAGACAAATATTTTAAAACAAAAAACTTAAGGTTAGAAACACAAATAAAAAAGAACCGAGAGAATAACCAAACAAAACATCAAAGAAATTCATTCATGAAATTAGATACCATGACGAGGGGCATTGATCAAAGCTTTGCTCCTTTTTTTTTTTTTTGATAATTCATCCATATATTAATATGCAAAGATAATGTACATGTGCCAAGTACAGTAGTAAAATTACAACGATAAAAGTGAAATTACAACTATTAGACAATCTAAAAAGCCGCCCTGGAGGGCTTAATATTAGATATGCCGAAGTGATTGTGTGGAGACTGCTGCTGAAGGGTTGCATCCGCTGTGAGTTGGACAAAGATGCTAGTGGCCTTGTCGACATTGTCCAACAAAAAGAGTTGTCATGACGAACTGTCTATGATCCTGCGCAACAGATTAGATAAAACTTGTGAAAGAAACATGTCAATAATAATACATAGTTGATGTGGTTGTGTTGAGGGCGTATAATATTTGTGTATGAGGATGTTATATAATAAGGCTTGGTAGAGGTAGTATTGATAGTTCTGAAAGCAGTCGAGGTGGGATGTAGTGGTGATGTTGATATGGTTAATGTGAAGTGTTTCATGAAGTGAATTGGTCAAGTGTATTATTATTTGTGGTGAAAGTGGGTAAGATATATTTATTGTGATTGTATAGTTGTGCGTCTGTGTAGTTTGTGGTGGATAAGACAGTGGTGTGAGTGAGATTAAAGAATAGTTGTTATAGGTGTAATTCTGAGGTTTTAGCAGTTTAGAGGTAGGGGTTTGTAAATGTTTCCACTTACTAATAGTAGTAGTTCTTATAGATATTATAGTGGTTATATTGTAGGTTTCTTTATGAAATAATATTTGATTACGATGAATCCATGTGCTCCATAAGGTGGCTATTAAGGAGATGAGGTGCTGATGTTTAGGGTGTGTAGCTTTGCTCTTTTACATCTTCTGCTTATCAAAACAAACTTCATAATTACTTTGATCCCTCATTTTTCTCTCCATTCCCTTTTGCACCACAAACAACTCCACTTTTTTCTTCGAATCTTGCAAACACCCCCTAAACTTTTCAAGCTCTTCCAAACCCATATCACCAATTTTCATATCCCACCATTTTCCAATTCTACCCCTACCACCATTATCATTCATCATGCGGCAATTCATAGCCTTGAGACGATCCCTTTCAGCCTCCACTACTCGAAGTTGCTCCAAATTCGCGTGAATTGACAAGAATGCCCGTCGTGGTTTTGATCCCCTTGTAATAAGTTGTTATTATCATGCATGTAATAACGACTAATTACACCTTCGACATTAGAGTGCCCGAATGTGAATATTTTCTCCTTTGGAGAAACCACGAAAATGGCTGCTTCGGCACCACTCAATATGCAAAGCTCATTGGCTTTCTTGAATAAACCCGTTCGACGTTTGGAGAATGTTACTTGACGATTAGTCTTGGCTTCAATCTTCTTTATTTAGATCTTTCTTCTGCCATTGTTGTTAAATGATTAAAAACATGACATAATTCCCAAAATCTTGAATTACATGATTATCACATATATGTATAATAAAATGTAATGAACACAAATTATAGCCTTAAGACGTAATTGATATGAGTCGGTTTGGACCAAAAGTGATGCTGATTCCGAGAACTTTCTTAAGGAATGGAGAAGAGTTTCTTACTCTTGATCTATAAACTTATTTATGTGTTATTACTTTAGTTTTGGATTGACTCCTTTTGATGGAGAAAAGAGCCTATTTATAGGTAGAGAAATGACCTTCTTCATCTCAAAATAATTGTCATATTAACCATCCATCAAGGCTAATGATTATGTGACAGTTGTTACGGTTGTAACGTTGGTAACAGATTTGCAACATAAAATCCTATTAATGACCAACATAATGAGGATATTATTTATGTAATAATACTTGAATAATAATATTCTTACATTTTCCCACTTGGTCTTTAGGAGGATTGTTTATTATTTTTGTAAGAACATAAGGCACGCATGATATGCAAATCACTCGTTAATTTCATTGCCATAAGTGTCTTGACTAATCAAGTTATGAATAGGAGTCATGGCGTGCACAAATTATTTTGCAAAATGCTTAATTCCATGTACTACAACATTGATAACTGTCATAGCTAACCATAAGTGAAAATAACATAATGGTCACGTTATGTCTTTAAGTGAAGACAATCTCTGTTATCATTATTCTAAACATAAGGTATATATATTAGAAAACAGACATTAAAGATGTTAAAATGTATTAAGAGCTCAATAATTGTTATCTATGCTTACAATAACAATTTCATTTAGTTTAACATCTTGCTTAAGTAATAAGGAATCAAGGTCCATGTGTTTTGAACCTTTCGTTATCCTATCATTCTTATTGGCTTGTGAATAGGAAACCAAATCTTTAACCCTTCTGATTTTATTAGATAAATAATAATCATCAGGAATAACATACATTTTCTTATAATTTTCAATGTCAATAGGATTATCCTCATTATTTAGTACTCCCACTGATTTTACCATTCATATATAATCTAGCATTGTCGATGAATTCGTTAGGGTAACCAATCATGTGACCACTAACTGCCTTAAGATTCGACAAGTCTAGCTTAAAAAAACACGTATAATAATTTGAACAACATAATTTTTGGCGCTCGTGTGGGTAGTCACCTAAAATTATATGATGATGTTGTTTGATGTTACTATAATTTAAATTATAGTTAACATAATAATTAAATAAATTTCTTAATTATTGTTCAAATAGTTGAATTAATATGTCTGTGGACAAAATTAATCAACATATTTGAGCAATATGAATTATTCACATGTTGTTATGTCAATATGTAATATAATTAACCCATCAGACTGAAGTTAAATCATAAGCATGCACCTCCATAAAAATATTTTTATGTATGTTCTAAATAATAAGAACTACTAAATTGCATGTTATCATAATATAATTACAGATAACTAATATTTTCATTAGTTGATATAACTATTAGTTGAGATAAAATATTAATTTACTCATTAGTTTGGTCACTGTGGTGACTAACAAGCACCTAAAAGTAAACTAATGTTGTAACCATCATATCTCAAAATTTTGCACAACTCAATAATATGAGATAAAATATCTATTTTAACATTTAACTAGGTCACTGTGGTGACTAACTAGTTTTCTTTATAATGGAATAAAATAATTATCTCAAAATTATGTGAAAATAAATGTAATGTAATATTCACATATTTCTTTTTCCATAATATAAGATGTCATAAAATAATGGGTTATTATACTAATTGAATAAATTTCTTAATGGTGTACAAATGGATGAATATAATTTGTCTGTGGACTAAATTAATCCAAACAATTGACCAACATAAATTATTCATATAATATAGAAACGTAATTCATTTTAACATAACAATGAATGCATATAGACATAATATGTGAATAAATTTCGTAATGGTGTTCAAATGAATGAATATTATTTGTCTATGGACAAAATTAATCCAAGCATTTGACCAAGTTATTCACATAAATTTTTCATAGAGGCTAGAGACTGTGTAATCCATAAGTGCGGAAAACATAATGCCCCAAAACCTGATGTTAAGAGTAAATTAATGTGATTGATGCAAGTCAAGTAATGATTATCAAAGTACGATAATCGGAGTCAATTCTTGTGTGTTAACTAAATTGGTGTTAACTTTGTGTTAACTAAATCTGAACCATTGGATGAATCTATCAAAAACAATACTAAAATTTAAAAATTGCAAACAGATTAATCCAATGATTCAGATTTAGTTAACACAAAAGTTAACACCAATTTAGTTAACACACAAATATATATGGTACTAGTATATTCATATAATGAATAATGCATTTTAACATAATGAATAAACTTGAGAAAATCTTTGTATGCCTTCTTCAATTTCTAGATAAAGAGAAAATATGACCAACATACATATGGAAAATAAAGATAATATAAAGTTTAATAATAGGCTCTAGTTACATCGCTAATTATCAAAAAAAAAAAAATAATAGGCTCTAGTAACAGTAATAATACCTTAATCATTATGGTATTAACTATTACTTATTACATGCACTTAATTGTAATAAAATAATCAATAAAATTATATTGCTTCATGTTATTGTCGTTAATGTCTATTTTATAGACGGAAGTTGATGGGACATATAATTAACATGTCATCAAGAAAATAAGGGCAGAATAGAATATGTTGGATAAAAGTCATACAATCAAATGGACATTCTACATGCGGATGAATTGTAACAACTCATGAAGATGCGAATATTATATGATGAATATTTGCACAAATTTCATACTACACAAAACCAACTCTATAATCCAGTCGTTAATTTCATATGCACTAAAGCATATATAGATAACATTCTATTCCGAAGCTTAATAGTACAGCATATATATGTTGTAAGCATAATTTCCCTTGAAAAATAATGTCATGGTAATCATACGGAAATCATCATATACCAACATGTCAAAATTTTCATACCATGGCAAAAAAAACAATTCAAAGTTCATTGTTATTATGATTGCAACATATCCAATACGCAAGCATATAATTTGGCGGTATAAATAACACGGCAGTTTAAAATAAGTATGCAAAACATTATCTGATACCACATGTTAAATCATTAAAAACATGACATAACTCCCAAAATCTTGAATTACATGATTATCACATATATGTATAATAAAATGTAATTAACACACCTTATAGCCTTAAGACGTAATTGATATGAGTCGGTTTGGACCAAAAGTGATGCTGATTCCGAGAACTTTCTTAAGGAATGGAGAAGAGTTTCTTACTCTTGACCTATAAACTTAGTTATGTGTTATTACTTTAGTTTTGGATTGACTCCTTTTGATGGAGAAAAGAGTCTTTTTATAGGTAGAGAAAGGACCTTCTTCATCTCAAAATAATTATCATATTAACCAGCCATCAAGGCTAATGATTATGTGATAGTTGTAACGGTTGTAACGTTCGTAAAGGATTTACAACATAACAATCCTATTAATGACCAACATAATGAGAATATTATTAATGTAATAATAGTTGAAGAATAATATTCTTACGATTGTTTGTTTCTTGGTATTTTGGGGATTCATTGAATTATCGTAAGAAGGAAAAAAGATGGAGAGAATTATGATGTATGTATAACACTGTTTTAATTTGTTGAATATATAAATAGCTTGTTATATAACTTCGTAAAAGGTAATAAATCATTCATTGGCAATTAATATGAAGACTGTCGTCAAGATCTTCAAGATCTTTCCGAGAAGTGTAAGATTTGTTAGTTTCTATTATGTTTTTTCAATTAAGGCATGCAATATACTTAATGCCTAAAACGCACTAATACAAAAAAGTCTTAGACATCACTCCAAAAATGGCTTAGACATCATAAAAAAACATTACTACGAAGACTGATGTCTAAGAGGCTCTTAGACAGCTCATTGAGCGATGTCTAAGAGCCTCTTAGACAGCGCTCCCGTGTCGCGCTGTCTAAAGCTGGGTTTTTTTTAATTATTTTTTAATGCTGAACTTAGACATAACTTCATTGAGCGCTGTCTATGTGTAACGACCCGCCCCAGGTGGGCCCCCTGAGGTGAGGCTCGCTATCAAATCCGTAACAGAGTCACCACTCGATGGATGACTCGATAACATACATTTTAAACGAAATAAAATGAAATTTAAAAGTCGTTATTAAAAAGGGAACTGAAAATGATTACTGAAAAACGTAACGTGTCCATCGGTGTATGACAATATATGAGCCCATCATGACGAAAATCAAAGTACATCAAATCCCACAACACCAATAGTACATCAGGGAAAATATAATATGAAAACACAGAAGCACATCAATGACTGAGGGAGATCCCAATGCCACCATCGCCACTCACCAAAACATGGTCAACTCACACTGCAATGCAACTAACCTGCTAAAAGAATAAGTCCCCGAAGGGGTCAGCTCGACAGCTGGTGAACACTACTCACGGGTGGTTACCAACCCACACACATGGTATGAAAGCGATACATTAGTGCAGAACACAATAAGAAAGAAAAGGAATAATATACACCATATCGATAAGCAGTTCGACAAACCATCATGAGCAATAATAGTAAAACAAATCAATCAAGTCCAACATCACATAACATAACCCTTTAACTATTCTATATGCACCAGATCCGGCATCTACCCTATCATGGCAATATCCCGCCATCACCCGCATCACCCTAGTGACCGGCACCTAATCTATCATGGCAATATCCCGCCATCACCCGCATCACCCCAGTGACCGGCACCTAATCTATCATGACAATATCCCGCCATCACCCGCATCACCCCAGTGACCGGCACCTAATCTATCCCACGTTGCCGAATCCTGACAACAGACTATCCTAACACATGCAACTAACTCACACATAACTCAACTCACATATAACTCAGCAACCCTTAGGTCCACATCTATCCTCATATTCATATTCAACATAAACAATAATAATAACATGTAACTAATTTCACACATCACACACGCAATTACACATAACACATGCATAAGAAAGTAAACAGACGTGAGTAAGAACTCACCTCAAGCAAACTGCACAAATAGCACTCACTCCGAGCCAACAATGCGTACTCGGTCAAGTACCAGGACATATTATAATAACACATATCCCGTCAACACTCTATCATATTTCGTCCCAACTACCCACTAGTTAATATAGATCCTTATATTAATCATAATTTATATGAAATAACATTATACCAAATTCCAAGACATTATACTATATTTTATTAATTACGTATCTAATATTTAATGCTCTATAACCTGCAATTTATGTTTAGCATACTCTATATCAGGTTACTTGATGCCAATACATGAATTTACAATTCATGACATCTTAATACTCCATGCCAATAATATCCCCCACGTACCCCATCTCCTACAAATCATGGTAATTCCATCGACAATCTCCAAATATATTATGTTAGTATATGATTGATATTAATAAGTACAGGTCCTAACCTTACTACTATATCATGCTATTTATATTACCTGCCAATTACCACGCCACCGACTCAATCTCCTACACTAGAAATTTAAATCGGCACCCATAAAATAATAAACATGGTTCGAAAATTATAATCTAAATATATACCTCTTGACGTGCTAGCTTGACTAAAGGTTGCTCAATCTGAATCAAAGCACGAAATTGGCTGCTCAACGTAGGAGAGAACAAGAAAAGGAGAAGAAAAATTGGCTGGAGAACGTTTGGAGGAAGAGGCGTACGTCTGATATATTTTTTAAGGGTTTATGGCTCATTCACGGGCTTATATAGTGCTAGCACTGGCCTGGCTCGCTAAGGCTTAATCTCATCGACTAACGAGTTATAATATTTTATTTAATTAATTTATTTTAAATTCTTTATCAAGTTAGGCCATAATATTACACTATGATCCTATTTTTTTTAATTATTTTATAATACAATGTTTCCATTCCCTGTTTTTCAGCAATTTCACCCACAATTTATTAACGAAAAAAACAGTACTCACGAACCAAAACTACCATATTCATTCAACCACAATACTTGTTCGCATTACATTCTAACGATCACCAATAGTACAAAGCAATTAATGTATCAAAAGAAAACTATCAAAGTGCGAATGTAAGAGGTAATTGCTGAAATGGTCCCAGTAAATGGGTGTCTGTTGCACTTTGGTCCCTGTAAGTGGGACCGATGCGCAAATGGTCCTTGATAGTGTGTAACGGGTGCGGAAATGGTCCCCATTTTAACGGATCCGTTAGTTTTTCACGTTTTTGATATTTTCAGTTCATTTTTGGGGCGATTTCATAAATTTGAAGAGTTTTGGGCATTTTGGGTCGTCTTGTAGTTCGAAACTTCAAACGGCCATAACTTTGCGCTCGGATGTCCGATTGGGATGAATTTTATATCGGTTTCATGTATTTTTTCGAGACGAATCCAATGGCAGATAAGAAAAGGTGGTCTGGGTCATTTTTTGTCCTCAATAACCCTTTTTATGGCTTAAATGACATTTTTATGATCCCCACTAAATTTTTTAAATCTTTAAAAGATTTTATGATTATCATCTAATAAAATTGTTTTTTTAAGTACTATGATATTACTTTAGAAGCTTACTTGATCATAATTAAGCATACAAAAAGCTGGTAGGATAAAAGTAAGTTTAAAATAGATACCATTCTACAAAATCTTGTCATAATTGCTTAACTAAAGCAGAAACAAGTCCCTTTAGTTAAGCAACGGGGATTTTGAAGTCTCTATGCTTACTTTTATCTTTTTATCATCCCTTACTAGAGTATTTTAACTAAAAATACTATGTTTTTTTCTTTTGATGCTTACTTCTTAGATCCTATTGTAAAAAAATCAATGTTATTGGATGAAACTCATAAATTTTTAAAAGATTTGAAAAAAAGTAGTGTGAATCATAAAAATATCATTTTTAAGCCAGAAAAGGGTTTTTGGTGCTTACTTCTTAGATCCTATTCTAGAAAGGGATTTGTTTTTTCTTTAGTTAAGTAATTATGACAAGTTTTTGTGGAATGATATCTATTTTAACCTTACTTATATCTTACCAACCTTTTCTATGCTTAATTGTGATAAAGTAAGCTTCTAAAGTAATATCATAGTACTTAAAAAAAACAATGTTATTGGATGGGAATCATAAAATCTTTTGAAGATTTAAAAAATGTAGTGTGAATCATAAAAATATCATTTTAAGCCATAAAAAGGGTTTTTGAGGGCAAAAAGTGACCCTGACCACCTTTGGTTGTCTGGCATTAGATTCGTCTCGAAAAAATACATGAAATCGGTATAAAATTCATCGCAATCGGACATCCGAGCACAAAGTTATAGCCGTTTGAAGTTTCAAATTACAACACGACTCAGGATGCCCAAAACTCTTCAAAATCATGAAATCACCCCATAATGACCTTAAAAATATCAAAAAAGTTAAAAACTAACGGATCCGTTAAAATCTGGACCATTTTCGCACCAGTTACACACTATCAGGGACCATTTGCGCATCGGTCCCACTTACAGGGACCAAAGTGCAACGGACACCCACTTACTGGGACCATTTCAGCAATTACCTCCGAATGTAACAAACAACTTCACCATATCCGCACAATATATCGTTCACAGACTTATTATAAAAGTAAGCACACCATTCCTTCTGGACATGCACAATTCGACCATCAGAAAAGGTATCGCACCGTCGTTTCTTAATATACTGAAAAATAATAAAAAATAACAAAATAACTAAGTTAGTTAATACATTTGCTAAATTTATTATTATGAGTTTCTCTAAGTAAAATGTAGTTACTAACCATGCCCGGAATAGGAGTTGCCCCCGACTCTAAGATGTCTTCAATAAACAAACAAATGTAGTATGCGCAATAACCTTTCTACACATCCTGCTTTGGACATTGCAAAACAACAAATGATGTTAAAAATATGTGAAAATGGCAATGTGTACATTGACAATGAAGAAATTGTTTTTAAATACCTGTATGTCATGCCACTGAACGTTTGTTATAGTCCTGCTCCTACCTCCACTATTACCCTGTTTGTTTGCCCGATAAGCACTGAAGGAGCTAATAGATTGAACACAAAAAACAACGGTTAAATATATTATTTTCAAGAACATATAATAACAACTAACAAAACTAATCATTTTCATCACAATACTATATAGGCGATAACAAGGTAGTACCTTGTGATAATGTATACCAACTCTCTACGCTCTACCTTCGTATGATGTGCTCGTAGCGGATCCAAATAGTAAACATTTTCAGTCTTAGCATTAATGGCCACTAATATCCAATGATGTCTACATAATTTTAAATATAAGTTATCTATGAGATAGTGAATTAATGACAATATATATAAGTTATAATGAATGTCCTTAAGTGTTAAAAGTATGCATTGCTTACCCCAAATTATGAGGAATAATGACGAGGTGGTCTTCGCCAGCATGCTTTTGAAGTGCATCGACAATATGAGTATGCCCTTTCGTCACATGGGGTGATGTGAACGAATATTCAGTTGAGTTGGATTGTATACCGTCCTCTTCATAACTCAACAAAACATCACACAAGTACCTTAAATAAAAAATTTAGAAGTAAGAAAACTATATTATACAAAACATAATTGGCTTGATAATAAAGTTAACTGAATCAGTACCCGATATATAGACTTAGGCTCGTAGCACTTAACCAATCAAGCTTCAAGACTTCTTGAATGTTCTCTACATGGACCCGATCGACAAAAGTAGTATTCCAGAATGTATCAGACATTGGAACACTAATTGCCTCGCTATTGGTGTTCTTATTATACATCAAACACAATTTATAACAAGTAGTAGAATCCAAGTCATCTAAACGAGGATAAAGTGCTCTCTTCTTTACAAATGGAGCAACAGACTGCGCCCTAGACTTGTCCTTAGCCAAAAGTAAAGAACCCTAATAAAAATATTCACCATTTTAGATATATACTACTTAAAATCATCAATTACAAATTATAAGTTAAAATAGTTTTACCTTGTTTTGTAACGACACTAACAAAGCCGGCCACACAACAAAAGTCCCCTTTGCGTCTTGAACTGTATAGATGTCCGCTGATGCATTTTGAATAGGCAACATAGTTTTCTCATGTCCCACACAAATCTCCTTGAGACAAACTTTTACTTCATTAGATTTTAAAAGTACATTATGTACTTTTTGTCCTTCTTCCCTATATACAAGTCCCCATCCAACTTTTGCATAACTGGGAGAATCCACAAATAAGTCGCATACACTTTCACCCTAAAAAAAACATATTACGCATAATATTAAACAATCATCAGTACCATATTAAACAATTATCACCAATAGGAGTTACCTAATGGTCAGAATGTCAAAGGCATACAAAATTTTGTATATGTACCTTTGGTACTTCATTTGTAGCTGAGCAACTACCTTTCTCGTTTTTTCCTAATGGAAGATCACAAGTAGGAGTACTCTTAGGAGTATCCTCGCAATCATCGTCATCGGCTACCAGCTGGACTTTAGACAATGAAATATACTCTCAGGACTAATCTCATACGCACGATCATAAAAAATTAATATCATCAATAGTCAGCTTTCATATATTAACGTTTCATATATTAGTAGTTGAATGCATATATTTTCTCTCCACAATGAAATGGACACAAAACTCAACGCCATCCCGCACCACCTCACATACAACATACGTATAACGAAATGTAACTAATATGGTCAACACCACCTTCTTCACCTTATAATGTCATCACCATACTTTTCCTAATCAGCAAAATCCGAGATACTTTCATGTTCATCTCTCTACCTCTTATTCGCACTCACATCACCATGATATCAATAATTTGTCTTCTCCACGTAATGATGTCACTACTACCATACTGATCACCTAAATACATTCTCTTTCTTCAATAACAGTTTAGATTCTGCCCACCTATAACTCATATCACGTGTCTATTACCCTTATCAAGATATTCCATGACTTAGATCTCACCCCTCATACATAACCATAATGCCAAAGCCCGTCATCTCCTCATCAAGATCTCAATACCACCACTCAATAATGTAACACCTTTTCATAGCCCCACACCAATACAACTTCACCCATGTATGCCCCACCACATACATATATATATATATATTACTTTGAGTATTCCCTCACATATAGCTTACCTCGTAATATATAACAACATGTACTTCAACCACTATAATTCACTCGTAAAATCTCCACATACGGCACTCAACTGTGTCAACTAACATCATGTCCTCCTAGCATAATTACTCGAGATTCTATCCATCACCAGTCAAAATATCCAATTATAGATATTATCGTAGTTTTGTCTAATCATAACCCGCGCCATCAGGAAATCTCCGTATCTTATCAATCTTTTACCAAAAATTTTGAAAAGCGCTATCAGGCATAATATACGATCAGTTCAATACCAACAAGTCCTTAAAACCATTCAAGACTCATCCCATTGGTTGCTTCCCTAATGACTTCATCTCAATCCTTATCGCGATCAATCCAATCATATCTTTTATCCTTATGTACACCCCGCATATCATTTATAACCCCTACATACACCCAATTGACTTACTTATCATACCATCATACTTTGACAAATAAATATTAATGTTTTCATACTTCTTGTTCACCTTAATCAATTAACCCTGGTGATCCTCATATCAGATAACCCTTACTGTACCTATCACTCATCTTGTACCACAACAATACTCATCTTTTCCAACTTATCATTTACCATATCAACTATTCACACCCATTAAGGTATTTTCTTAGTTCAGACCATCTTCAATTGTACAATACACATAAACCAACCATGTGAACAATTATAGACATTTTTATATAAGTACCTCCATCATGCTCTTTTCCATACATCGATACTTTCATCTATTACTGTGCCATAACCAATTATCAAGATTCATCGTTTCAGTTTACACCACCTCATCTTTGGTATCCACAACTTCCCACATGTATAATATCCCCACTTAGGTTCTAGAGTATGCTACCCCTCGCAATCACACAATCACAAACATCCTTTGTTCACCTTGCCACTTCCATGGGTTTTATCGACCTTAATCCTCCTACCATCCTTCCAATTACCTCTGAATCACACAGTTTATCATCCCTTATCCGATCCCGACATAATAAAGTCATACATTTTCTCTCATATGAACTTAAATGATACAATCCCAATACTGTCATCAAACCTTTCTTGAGTGTAACTCCATTCCTGAAGGTTCACCTACCACTCCTCATGGAAATCTTATTTCCTACTGTGATTGGCTAACCTATGATTCTTCCAATATTTGACCCTTCGTCTCTCCTAATGGAGTACCATAATCCCCTTACACTCAACAATAACTTTTTCACCCCTCATAGAGAAACTTGAAATCCTCTTTCTTTCCTCCTTCGTCTTTTGTAATTTTACTTTCATGTGTTGCGTTCTTCCAGGAATCCCTCAAGAAGAATGGTCTCAGACCTTACTTATGTCATCCAATCATCTCCTATTGACTCCGTCTTCATAATTAATGTCAACAAGTTTCTATCGTTCATATTTTCCTTCACTTACGTCCTTAGAAATCATTGTTCATTTTCCGTTTAATTCATACCAATCAGTTCCTTTTTCCCGTAATCAAGTACTCGCGATCACTGAATCGAAGCTCTACTCTCAATGTTGACCTAAAGCTTGTCTAGCTTGATTGCCCAACAAATTTCAACTCTAGTTGATGTTCCCTTTATATTATTACACATCACTTATCAACATTACTTCATACTTAATGGCATATCCTCCATACATATGATTTCACCACCCACTTCAACTTATCCTTATAAGAATTTATACTCTTAACTTCGCCTACAATTCACACACATATCGATCAATACTATCTCCAATTTTGCTTTATACTCTCATCAACTTACCATAACCTTGATTCACATATCCTACAACAACTCTCACGCAAGATCCGAAACCTAACCAATCATCTTTCATAAGTCTTACTTTTATTTACCCTCCCTTACCCCGTGAGACGCTCCATGATACTCAACATTATCCAACTTATTTACATATACTTAAGTTTCTAATTCACCTTCAATTCTTATAAGAATTACTTTACAAATCCCCCGAATACATGCCACTTCTGCCTTCATGTACAAGGTTGTCCTACATCATTGTTCTATCGTCCTCTCAGGAGAACCACCTTATATGATCCTAATACCCATTTCATGATATGGTTCTCCAATCCGTACATCCGGGATCTTCAGAGATCATGTTCAAAAGTCGAGTACCTATCCTCAATCCACCATTGGTTTCACCTAATCTCTACTTGTCTTCTTAATACACATTTTAAAATATCCGAAAACTTCACCACGCTTTCTACCCATAACAATGATAGTTCTTCCACGTACGTTACTCTACATCCATTCTAAACCCCTCGTGATCATCTCTAATATCTTACTTCTTTCGTCGATACCCATCTCAAGACACAACCCACTTCACTAAAACTTTTATCATATACAACCTTAGTTCTTCCACCTCCATTACACTAAACTCATTCTTATTATATATCTGACCTATGTACTCTACAGTGATACTTCTCATTCAAGTGATATCCTAAGCATCTCAGGGTCAATGAGATCTTCGTATAGCCTTTTAATGTTCAACATACATTACACCACCAATCATATACATCCATGGACTCATGTGTTATAAGAACACCAACCACATTAACTCTTATTATAGTCACGACGAATAGAGACTTCAAATCCCATCATTCCAATTCCCACTTACTAATCTTATCTAGAATCTTAATTATATAAATTTCACTTTAATTGTTATCTCTGGAATAATAGTCAAAGTCAACTCTAAGGTCAAAGTCAACTCTTGGTCAAACTTAATTCAAATCCTAAGTCACCTCCCAAAGTCAACTCTCATTCCGACCCAATTCAATTCTTAGTCAAATCTAAGGTCAACTTCCTATCTAATGTGAAATTTCATAATTATGCCTCAATTATATACATTTACATTTCTACCTCCAACCACCAAATATTTAACTTAACCTCCAACTCATCTAAAATCCAACTTAGACCCCATATAGTCTATCTTTATATTTAGGTCCCCAATTTAAAGTTAAACTTCTTATACTTTTCCATTCCTATATTTTTAACCCATAATTTATTATAATTAAAACTTAGACCATTCTATCACATTATTTCATGAAAGAACAACTCTTTATCATCAATAATTATCCTCCATCTTCAATTCATGACATCCGAACACCTCGAGTCAAATTTTAAGTCCTTAGTCAAATTCTCAATCATTTTTGTACCAAACTTATTCCAATCACACATAAAACCCCCCAAAATTTCAACCTAATTACAATTCAACCCTCCGCTAACACCCAACAATAATTTCGAACCTAATTTCAAGCTCAATAGGCTTCCCAAACAGTTTTGTGCCCACGACATCACCTAATCAATATGTTTATATCACAATCTAACTCCACAAATCAACAATCCTACCAATTGCTCCAAACCCAAAATGTCGACTAAAAGTGGTGCTAAAATGGGTTCCAAAATCCGATTATTATATGAAATATCATACTCTAAACATCATACCATGTATATAAGACGATAATCTACCCGATCTATAACATAAATTAACGATTAAAGTAAAAAATGTGGTTAAAAACGGGATTGAGTCAAGATTTGTGAAATAAAACCTGAAACTTACCTTAAATCGACGAGGGATGAACAAGGAAGATACTTCTAGGTCCGGAATCGAGTTTGGAAAGATAAATGTGAGCCAATCAATACCCAAGGCCCAACTCGAACGAGCCCACTAACATAGATCTGTTGGGATTTTATACATGTTTTGCATATCAAATTATACAAAAACGTATAAACGATCGAATACAAAGTTCTAAATTCACATTTAACTACGAGTTTCGAGTATACCTCTTGAAGCGTGATCGAGTGCGTAGCGGAAGAGCAACGTCCGTTCCTCTCTCTAGTTAGTCCACACCAATGCGTGATTGATTCCTCCCTTGAAGCAACTAGAGCTTGAAGCGTATATGTCAAGAATGAACCAAGAGAAAAACGATTTCTTCTCTTGGTTTGTGTGTATATTTTCGGCCAAAAACTAGAGGAAGGAGGGAGTATTTTTTTGCCTTTTTTTTTTTGTCTTACAAAGTGTGCAAAAAGGGTGATGAACATTGTCATCAAATGTGGTCTTAATATGGTGTTAATCACATTAACATCCATATGTAACCTCCCCCTTTTTCAAGCTCCCATTCAAGACTAGCATTAGTGCATTTGAATTCGAAAAGTCAAATGCATTCTTATGCATCATTTTTGGACGGTTAATGGGGTGGAAATTCCACTTTGGAATTTCCTCCCCTTTATTCTTTGACGTTTACACTTTTAACCCGGAAGTTTCAATCGTATTGAAAATCAAGCGCATTGTTTGTGTGTGACCTTCTAGGATCGAAATAACATTAGCCATATGTTAATAAAATATCGACAAGTATTTTACTATCATATAAATCATGAGCGGGTCCTAGTAAAACCATCAAGACCCCTAATGTATTTCGAATTCATTCCCAGCTCGTATATTATTGTCAAACAAATAATATACGTATGAACTTAACCTTAAATAAGTAATCACTTCGAACAATCAAATTGTTCAATGGGCACTAATTATGACGTGTCAAACATCTCATAATTCCAACACTCCCACTTGCCCTTGGACGATTACTTGTGAAGTGATTCTTTCGCATCGCGATTCTCACAGTCAAGCTATGGTAAGATATGTGTCACCATACTCTTGCACCTGTACTGTCTCGGATACATAGAATTAATGTGATACCCAGTACTGCTACTGGAGATGGCCATCTTAATCACCATTAATCTACCGAGATTTTATGAATCAATCGACATAACCAATTTGTGCGAATCCCCTCTGATGTACAACCAATGTACCAACATGCTCCAAGTATGCCCAACATATGCCTTTATAGCCTCCCTTCTACAGGAGACGATTTACATAGTCAAGACACGCAAGTCTCATGCTAACGCATTCCTGCCATACAGGTCTAAGAATCACCATTTAACATAAGTTCGATGAGAAACACTTAGGACACAGATATGTCATCTTCTAAGTTCTCATGGCGGTCGAATCCAGTATCATAGCTTGGACTAGTTCCAAGATATATACCCATGTACATGATTAGAGTACACTTACTCCCTTTCTTGTCTAAGAAACGTGACCAAGACAATCATGTGCATGCTGATCATTACAATGTTCGATTCCAATCAGTGAACATTTGATCAGAGATAAGTTATCCCCTTGCTTCTAGGCTTAGTAGAGGGTTTCTCATTTGGGATCCTCAACCCCAAAGACCTCTCTAGAAGCCATGGATAACAATGGAATCAAAATAAAGATATATGTATGAAAGACAGTAAAACTGAAAATAAACATACATATATTTGAATCAATTATTCAACATAATCTTATCAGGACTAAACTATGACAAAATACAGACAATACAGCTCCCACTAAACCTAACGCCATTCAAGCATATATCTAAGTCCTGCACCAGATACGTGCTTGTCATGTTTGCTCTGAGGCAAAGGTTTGGTCAATGGGTCGGCCAGGTTATCGTCTGTATGTATCTTGCATACACTCACATCGCCTCGTTCCGTGATGTCACGAATGATGTGATACTTTCTGAGCACACGCTTGGAGCGGTGATGTGATCTTGGTTCCTTGGCTTGAGCAATTGCACCAGTGTTATCACAGTATAACACTACTGGCTCGTCAATGCTAGGTACAACACCAAGCTCACTCGCAAACTTCTTGATCCAGCATGCTTCCTTTGCAGCTTCAGATGCTGCAACATATTCTGCCTCTGTCGTAGAATCAGCCACAGTGCCTTGCTTGCTACTGCACCAAGACACTGCGCCACCATTGATGCAAAACACATAACCAGACTGAGATCTAGAATCATCTTTGTCGGTTTGAAAGCTCGCATCGGTGTAGCCTACAACCTGTAACTCTTTATCTCCCCCATAGACAAGACACATGTCTTTAGTATTTCTCAAATACTTAAGAACGGCCTTTACGGCCTTCCAGTGCTCTTGTCCTGGACACGATTGATAACGACTTGTTACACTCAAAGCGTAAGAAACGTCAGGTCGTGTACAAAGCATGGCATACATGATAGATCCTATGGCTGAGGCATAAGGGATCTTGTTCATCTTCTCTATTTCGATGTTGTCTGTGGGACTGTCAGCACGACTAATAGAAATGCCATGTCTCATAGGGAGATTACCTTTCTTGGAATTTTCCATATGGAATCTAAGTAATACCTTATCAATATAAGTGTTTTGACTCAGTCCAATGAGTCTCTTAGATCGTTCCCTATGGATCTTAATTCCAAGAATGTACTGAGCCTCTCCTAGGTCTTTCATAGAGAAACATTTGCACAACCATGCCTTGACTGATTCAAGCATGGGTATGTCGTTTCCTATGAGAAGAATGTCGTCTACATATAGCACGACAAATGCAATGTTGCTCCCACTAACCTTCTTGTATACACAAGAATCTTCTTCACATCGAATGAATCCAAACTCTTTGATTGATTCATTGAAGCGAAGATTCCAACTCCTAGATGCTTGCTCCAGACCATAAATAGATCTTTGAAGTTTGCATACTTTCTTAGGCTCTTTCGAGCTTGTGAATCCAGGAGGTTGTGTCATGTACACATCCTCTTCTAGTTTCCCGTTTAAGGAAAGCTGTCTTCACATCCATTTGCCAAATTTCATAATCGTAGTATGCGGCAATGGCTAAGATAATCCGAATGGATTTAAACTTAACGACTGGAGAAAAAGTTTCATCATAGTCGATACCATGAATCTGTTTGAAACCTTTAGCCACAAGTCGAGCCTTATAAACATGGACATTTCCATCTTTATCAAGCTTTCGTTTAAATACCCATTTGCATTCGATGGGTCTATCACCCCTCGGCAAATCAATCAATGTCCATACTTTATTATGGTACATTGATTCCATCTCGGATTGCATGGCTAGGAGCCATTCATCAGCATCAGGTTGTTTCATGGCTTCCTCATAAGTTGAGGGTTCCCCGCTTTCAATCAGGAAAAATTCCCCATACCATCTATCGGGTTCCTGACGGGACCTTTCGGATCTCCGAGGGATGTTTTGAGTATCAGCAGGCTCGTCTACGGTTTCCCGTGGATCGAGTTGAACCTCTTCTTCATAAGAAGGGTCCACCTCCTGAGGTGATTCAGCTAAGGTACTAGTACCTGCTACATCACCCTCTTGAACAATTTCAAGAGTCTCATTACTCTTATATCTCTTTGTAATGTATTCTTTCTCAAGGAAAGTTCCATTACGAGCCACGAAAATCTTATTTTCGGGTTTGAGATAAAAGTAATATCCCTTGGTTTCCTTAGGATAACCAATGAAGTAACACTTGTCGGATTTAGGTCCAAGCTTATCTTTGTTAACTTTCTTAACATAGGCCTCGGATCCCCAAATCCTCAAGTACCCTAGTTTGGGAAGAGTCCCAAACCACATCTCATGTGGGGTCTTAGGTGCTGATTTGGTTGGACATTTGTTTAGTGTGGAAGCGGCAGTTTCCAATGCATAACCCCAAAAACTAGTTGGGAGTTCTGATGTGCTCATCATTGATCGAACCATATCTAATAAGGTTCGATTTCTCCTTTCGGAGACACCATTGTGTTGTGGTGTACCAGCAGGTGTGAGTTGTGATACAATACCACATTCTCTTAGGTGTTGCAAGAAGTCATGGCTCAAGTATTCTCCTCCCCTGTCGGAGCGAAGAATCTTGATTGTCCTGCCGAGTTGGTTTTCTACTTCTTTCTGAAATTCTTTGAACTTTTCAAAGGCTTCACTCTTATGTTTCAACAGATATACGTAACCATATCTGCTGAAGTCATCGGTGAAGGTAATGAAGTATGGAAAACCTCCTCTAGCGGGCGTGTTCATTGGGCCACATATATCAGTATGTATGATTCCCAATAAATCACTTGCCCTTTCACTCGTACCAGTGAAAGGTGACTTGGTCATCTTTCCTAAAAGACATGACTCGCATTTGTCATAAGATTCAAAACCAGATGACGTAAGAATTCCATTGTCATGGAGCTCTTTAATGCGTTTGTCACTTATATGACCGAGTCTGCAATGCCATAAGTATGTCGGGTTCAAGTCATTGGGCTTGTTCCTTTTCATACTGATGTTATAAGTTTCTACACTTGTTTCCAAGATATAGAGACCACTCTGCAGGGATGCAGTACAATAAACATTTCCATTTTTAGAGATAAAATAACCACTTTTATCAATAGTAACGGAAAAACCATCCAAATTTAATAAGGAAATTGATATAATGTTCCTACATAAAGTAGGAACATAGAATACATTATTCAAAACAATACAATATCCAGATGGTAAATTTAAAGACAGTGTTCCTACAGCAAGAGCTACAACTTTTGCACCATTGCCTACTCGTAGGTCCACTTCATCCCTTGTGAGCTTCCTTCTATTCTGCAGGTGCTGCATATTTCGACAAATATGAGTACCACATCCAGTGTCTAACACCCAAGAATTAGAATCAGAAGGTAAATCAGTTATAACATGAATACCTGTTGGCGGAGTAGTAGTGGTCAAACCACTCTTCTTGTCTGCCAGGTACTTCTTGCAGTTTCTCTTCCAATGGCCAATTATTCCGCAATAATGACACTTGTCTTCCCTTTTGGCATCCTTCTTGGATGCCTTTTGAGTAGGAGCTATTGCACGGGGGGCAACCTTAGTCTTGCCTTTGGCACCTTTCTTCCTCTTGAACTGTTTCTTGTTCTGAATGGTCAGAACAGAGGAAGAAGTGCCTTTTGCCTTCTTAATGTTTTGTTCAGCATTGTTGATCATACCATGCAGCTCAGACAACGTCTTGTCATATTGGTGCATGTTAAAGTTCAACACAAAATCACTGAAGGAATCAGGCAGCGACCTAAGAATGATATCCACAGACATCTCCTTAGAGACGGGTGCCCCCAATGAGGCCAGTCTTTCGACCAGCCCTATCATCTTGATGACATGGGGACTTGCTGGCTGTCCATTGCCTAGCTTACAGTCAACAAGAGCACAAACAGTATCGTATCTCTCATTGCGTGCCTCCCGCTGGAACAAATTTTCCAGCTGGCGGTACATATCGTAAGCGTTGACCTCTTCGAATTGAATCTGAAGATTCGATTCCATGTTGGCCAACATTAAGCACTGGACATCTGTAGCATCATTCATGTGCTGTTCATAGACATAATACTCATTCTCATCGGTGGGAATGACCTCAGGAAGTTTGGTGGTGAGCACATAATCTGTTCTCTCAGACTTGAGAATAATTCTCAAGTTGCGAGCCCAGTCATGGAAATTAGCACCATTAAGTTTGCATTTCTCCAAAGCGGAGCGGAGAGACTTAGAGTTTTTATCGTTCGTAGACATGATAACTACAGCGGTAAAAGGCGAATAAATAACTCAGATAAGCATGTCATAGTGATAATTCAAAATATCAAAATATTTGAACTCATACAATGTGTTCATAATCCTACTAAAATACACAATGTATCCGAGAACTCAGATAATTAATAATCGAACGGCAGCACGCAACATTTCGACTACCAATCATGTGAGTAGGTGAATGATCACCATTTATGCCGGGCATAATTCTCGGTGTCACCAAAAATCTTACAAGATTGCATTGGTGACAACTTTTGCCAACAGGCCCAAATCTGATTATGGGAATCACTGTTCAAGTAACCTGAGCCTACTGACGAAAGTCAGAATGAACAATCGAAGCCCGATTCTGAATCGGAAATCATTCGATTATTCCATCGGGATCAAGTCATAGGACATGTCATGTCTGCCAATCTGGCAGGTCCATGCATACGTATGTCTTATTCCGACTTTAGGGTCAGGTATGGCAAATTACTTGACTTAAGGTAGGATTAGTTATAAATATATAATCATGATCATACATGCATATATACATTCACTTAAGCAAGAATATATATCATATGAGCATGAAAATTAAGAATTATAACGCAAATAAATGGGATTAGTGATATGATCTAAAAACCGAAAAGAAAACTAGACTTAATTCTAAACTAAGTCTTCAGTCCTCCTTCAGTTCCTTCGGTGGCTTCGTCTTCTATTGATTACAATCACACGTGGTGATAAATAATTGACACGCAGGTCAATGTAATAAATAATAAAATAAAAGTGACACAAGTCGTCATAAAATAGCACGCAGGCTATATTTCTTTTTGACACAAGTCGTCATATAAAAGACAGTACGCAGACTGTATTTCAAAAACCAGATCATATCACTTATCCCAACATTCATTCACAATGAAAATAAAACATCCAATATATCAAAATATATATAATACATGAATTAAGTCAATTAAAACATGTAAGGATGTCAAATAAGGTACACACAATTATAACACATATATGTAATAAATTGTACATCAAATGTAACAACCAAATCAATAACTCATAGGTTTTACATAATTAATTAAGGCCTTTAATTTTAATTAATAAGCATTTAATATTATTTATAACCAATATAAATAAAATTAACAACTAATCATATTAGTGCTATTAATTAAAATATTGTAACATTAAAATCTAATCAAATTATCATACAAGTTATAATAATTTAATTAATTTTCTTCTGACAATCAAAAGTCAAAATACTAGAATAGCCAAAATATTCACAATAATTAATAAAACAAAATCCAAAACAATTTTAGGACCATTTTAATTATGTGAACAGTCGTGAACAGTGTTTCGTGAACAGTGAAATCGGAATCACTGTTCATCCGAAAAACACTGTTCATCCGAATAGTGTTCCGAACTTTTCGGATGAACACATGGCTATTCAAAAATCATTTTCGAGCACTTAATAAATCCAAATAAATCCAGAAAAATTACAGTAGACTCGAAAATCATTCTAGTATTTGATTTATATTTTTTCAGAATTTTAGAAAAATATATACAGCCGTTAAAACACTGTTCAACCGAATGGTATATCAAATCCGTTCGGGTGAACATATGACTGTTCAAATGTCAATTTCGAGCACTTAAGAAATCCAAAAAATTCCAGAAAAATTTCAGTAAACTCGAAATTGACTCTAATATTTTATTTATATTTTTCCAGAATTTTATAAAAATATATACAGCCTTTAAAACTGTTCAAACGAAGGGTATATCAAATCCGTTCGAATGAACATATGGCTGTTTCAAACATTTATTTCGAGCACTTAACAAATCGAAACAATTCCAGAAAAATTACAGTGAACTCAAAATTCAATGTACTGTTTGAATAATATTTTTCCAGAATTCTATAAAAATATATACAGCACTTAAAACTGTTCAAACGAAAGGTATATCAAATCCGTTCGGATGAACATATGGCTGTTTCAAACATTTATCTCGAGCACTTAACAAATCGAAACAATTCCAGAAAAATTACAGTGGTCTCGAAATTTTGTCTACTATTCGAAACATATTTTTACAGAATTTTAGAAAAATATTTACAGGCCTTAACAATTACATAATTGCACAATACACATAATGCACAACAACCTCAATTGATGATATCAAAACATACACATATGATATTATAATTCATGAAATCAAATTTCAAGACATTTAAAGTGAATTAGAACATATGTACCGGGCTCTGATACCACTGTTGGGATTTTATACATGTTTTGCATATCAAATTATACAAAAACGTATAAACGATCGAATACAAAGTTCTAAATTCACATTTAACTACGAGTTTCGAGTATACCTCTTGAAGCGTGATCGAGTGCGTAGCGGAAGAGCAACGTCCGTTCCTCTCTCTAGTTAGTCCACACCAATGCGTGATTGATTCCTCCCTTGAAGCAACTAGAGCTTGAAGCGTATATGTCAAGAATGAACCAAGAGAAAAACGATTTCTTCTCTTGGTTTGTGTGTATATTTTCGGCCAAAAACTAGAGGAAGGAGGGAGTATTTTTTTGCCTTTTTTTTTTTTGTCTTACAAAGTGTGCAAAAAGGGTGATGAACATTGTCATCAAATGTGGTCTTAATATGGTGTTAATCACATTAACATCCATATGTAACCTCCCCCTTTTTCAAGCTCCCATTCAAGACTAGCATTAGTGCATTTGAATTCGAAAAGTCAAATGCATTCTTATGCATCATTTTTGGACGGTTAATGGGGTGGAAATTCCACTTTGGAATTTCCTCCCCTTTATTCTTTGACGTTTACACTTTTAACCCGGAAGTTTCAATCGTATTGAAAATCAAGCGCATTGTTTGTGTGTGACCTTCTAGGATCGAAATAACATTAGCCATATGTTAATAAAATATCGACAAGTATTTTACTATCATATAAATCATGAGCGGGTCCTAGTAAAACCATCAAGACCCCTAATGTATTTCGAATTCATTCCCAGCTCGTATATTATTGTCAAACAAATAATATACGTATGAACTTAACCTTAAATAAGTAATCACTTCGAACAATCAAATTGTTCAATGGGCACTAATTATGACGTGTCAAACATCTCATAATTCCAACAAGATCAATTCAAGCTCTTACAATCCCCGAACGATTATAACCGAGTTAACTCAAGTTATTTAAGTATTAGTTATAATTATAATATTTTTATTTATTAATTTAAGTCGTGTTATTACACAACCTAAAAAGAGGTCATTCATACCTAGGGATGAGTCTTCTGATGATGAGGAAGCTGAAAAGAAAAGTAGAGGGAAATGATAAGTGAGAATAGGTAAGGACAGAGTACGTATCAACAACAAGAGGGTAGCTGACGTTGTGAAAGCACCCCTGGAAGGTCTGGTGTTGGAAACTGAAGAGAAAAGGGCAAAGTGGAACTATATGTGTGCAAGGACACTGGTGGCAGAAAGACATCTATTTGAAATGGCCTTAAAGGTTCAGACATATATGCAAATTCTTGAAGAAGCCGAGATGAATGCAGTAATCTCTAGCAAGCCAAGGAGGTATTAGATGAGGTTGGTGAAGGAGGTTTTGTGCGCCTGAGTGATGGCGTCGTTCCAGTCAGTTCATGTTCCTTAAAATAAAGCTCAGAGGGAAGTTGTTTAAATTCAGTCAATCCATCATTAAGATGTGTTATGGCAGAGTTGACATAGGAATAATTGGGAAAAGCCTCCTTCTTTCGAAAATTATTGAAGAACTGACATGGGGGAACCTAAAAGTGTGGCCAACACAGGGACCACTTCAATCATCTTCCCTCAGCCTCAAGTATGCAGTCCTTCACAAAGCCGCCCTGTCCACTGTTGTGCCATCTTCGAACCTGACAAATGCCAGTGAGCCAATGGGTAAATCCCTTTATGTCAGCTGATTTTTTATCTAATTGTGAACCATGCTCGATCTTTTGCAAAAAATAAGTGCCTAGGTTTTCTAGTCCTCATCAGCACCCTACTTTTCCAGCAACGTCCGAGCATTTTACAAGCAGTAGATGGGCCAGTGACTGAAACAAAACCTCTGACCATCAGCAAGCAACTAATGCAGGGAAGTCACAAGATCGATATCACAATCAATCCAAGTGTCAAAGCACTAGAGTTCAAACCAAAAGATGTTGGCACAACTATACTGTTGGATGTCTATGTTACTAAATAGTTCAGACTAGAGGAAGAAGTGGAGGCCAAAAAGGTGCGGATTGCCAAGCTGGTGGAAATGATGAAGGACCTCCGAAAGCCAAAGGCTGATGTTGATAAAACTGCTGATGTTGTTAAGGATGTTGAGGTTGATACCGAGCATGATGCAGACCAGCCTGATACCCCTATCTTTACCTCACCATGATCAGTTAAGACCCCTCTATTTGTGTATCGCTATGTTTTTATGCCAAATAGAGGGAGTAATATCAAACTGTTGGATTTGCTGCACTTTGTTTACTATGACAGGTATTTGCCATGAAAAACTTACCCAAAGGGGGAGTTTGTTGAAGTCTGATAAGGGAACAATTTTCTCATTCGCAAATAAACTGTGATATGCCAAGTACATGTGTATTGCATGTGGTTTGCAAAATATAAGTGCAAACTGAGATGATCAATGTGTTGAACCACTTGGATGGTTCGTAAAGTATATGGTTTGCAAAAGCAGGATATGTGAAAACTGAGTTGAACCAAATGTTAACCTAACTGGATGGGTTTACATTTCAGTTCAATCCAAGGTCTAGGGGGAGGATTGAATGGAAGATATTTTCGTATGAGAAAATATCTTTGATTATGTCAAGACCAAGTATCAAGGAGGCTTGGCTGAAAGAATCAAGAATGATCAGGCTGATTGATACACAAGCAATCAAGCTGATCTCAATTGATTGGGTCGATACAAATATGTGAGATTTGGTGTAACGACCCACCCTGAAAACCGGTTCGAAACGTTATTTGATTTGACAGACTGGCCTCACAAACCACCATGGGTCTCTCCAGCACATTTTGTCCTCACTCACGTGCTCACCGGGACACTTTCCAGTGGGTCACCCATCCCAGAATTACCCCACGTCAAGCACGCTTAACATTGGAGTTCTTATGAGTTGGGCTACCGAAAAGAAGATGCATCTTGATGGTATGAGTGGTACCAATCAAATCATATCAAACCTATCACATCGCCCACTTTGGGCCGGGTATTACATTTGGATATCGAGTGATTTGATTGTGTAGGAGAGGTGATTGGCATCAAACAAACTAGAAAGTACTTCAAATCCTACAAGTCTAAGACAACAGCTTCAATCAATACGAAATATATGCAAAGAAGCTAATATGGGAACAAAGATATACCAAGATGCCAAGCGATGCTTTAAGGTATGACTTCAGCATATAAACCAAAGAAGGTTGTTGGATGTGTCAAGTCTGAGATTAAAGGGGAGCTTGACTGAACAAATCAAGAAGAATATATCACTATGCCAAAGTGATTTGGTAAATGAATTGAAGACAGATGCAATCAATTAGAGTCAAAGGAAAGTAAGTCAATTTATACACTGAAGTGGAAAGTATCTCGAGAAGAGATCAATTTGCCCCTGCCAGCAATGCCCTAATATAATGAAAAGGAGGCTCATCTTCTATTCGGTCATAAGCCTATGTAAAGCTAGGAGGAGCAATAGATTAATCATCGAATTCTCAAATGCGTTATAGGCTAGTTTGTCATCTAGGAGATCTTTCTCTCCTAGAAGTAAGTGTGTTAACTCACGTTGGAGCTAAAAATTTATACGACAAATGGCCGGGATGCAAAGGACTCAGTTGATCACCTAACTTCTTAAATCGTTCCCATTTAGCACATTGGTCAATTATATTGTTAACAATTGACTAATTATATCACGTGGTCGTTAATCAGGGGCAATTCAATAATTTCACATATTTCATTGTAATGGAATTAAATATTTTCAGAAAATTAATATGTAAAATTATTAAATTGCCCATAATTAACGACCACGTGATGCGCACGTTATGTAATTAGTCGATAATTTTTTTATTTTTGGTCAAAGTCCATGAAGGCTAGTTTTATTAAATAGACATAAAAGTTTTAAAGCCCAACTCCATTACATAAAGTATTATGAGTCGAAATCCATTACAATTTTGAGCCTAACACTTGAACCACTAATAATACATAATAACCAAACGATAGTGATAATCAATAAAGAAAAGTAAAGCAACTAAGTAAATGTAAGTCAATAATTAACATTATAATTGACCAATGTGCTGAATGAGAACGATTTAAGAAGTTAGGTAATCAACTGGGACCTTTTGAAAATTAGGTGATCAACTTGGATCTTTTGAAAATTAGGTGATCAACTGGGTCCCTGGCCTAAACATAGTAATCATCCCGGCCGTTAGCCGAAATTTATATTGGTACTTAATAAACATTATTGCTATTTTGTTTATTTTGATCTTCTATTTTCCAAATAATATACATCTTATTAATTTTATTTTAAATTATATTATTTCATATCGATATTAAAATAATTTGGGTTTGTCTATAACTTGGATTTAAAAATAAAAATGTTGATAAAAAAATGTTGATTTGGGGAGTATAATTACGAAATCTGATTTTGTGTAAAATTTTCCTAAAATATGAAGTCATATAAAAAATTAATTTTATGGTGTGTTTGTTTTGGGCAGAAATCAGGGAGAATCAAGGGGAATTTAATAATATTTTGTGTTTGTGAACACAATTGGGTTTTAGGTAGGAGAATTTTTTATTACCACTAATCCACCCCCATTACTACTAATTCCCCTCTAACTTTCTCCCCTCCAAATCAGAGGAGAATAGTAAACAATCACATTTTTAATTATATTTTCCTCGCTCCCCCTAATTCTTTTAGTTTTCAATTATGGTATCCAAACAACAAAACAACAATAACATATATTCTCTCTGATCCCACTAATTCCCTTCCCTAATGTGCTTGTTTTGGGGGGAATTGAGGGGAACTTAATAATTTTTTGTGTTTGGGAACTAAATTGATGTATAGGAGAATTTACGCGAATGTTATATACGGTCCCTATATACAGTACCCCAACTCTTATTCCCAAATTTGCCATTACAAAATTTCAGCATCAAAAAATTTCAATTCATTTGCAATTTATCACTCCCTCTCTAGAAGTGTGGGTTTCTTTTTTCTCTCTACAAAAATTATATAAAATTGTTAATTGCTTCTCCTTGATCACAATTTCCATTAATGACTAGATGATGATTGTTTCACGAACACGACAAGAGCTTTATCATAGAATCTCTCAATTAAAGGTAAATCCATACATAATTTACAACTAAGTAATGGGCACATTGCAGAAACAGAAAAAATTCAAACTTTTTGACATAATTAATATAACATGTGTTCATATTCAAACAACAGAGTTTGTTTTCATTAAATCTTTAACTAATTCAAGACAACAAATACTAATTAATCAAATATGATTACAACAACAAATGAACACAAACCAATACCAAAATAAATAAATAAATAAACAAAAATAAAGGAGAGAGCAAAAAGGTCATATCTTTATTAGCAGAAATAGCATCAAATACTCCCTCCATACAAGAAAGATTGTTAGTTTGAAAATCAAAAGTCAAAATTAACAAAATTTATAGCTTTCTTAGACACAAACTTTTGATTTGAATCAAATCCACTATTTAAGTATCGAACTATAAAATACGCCTGATGCTTATACCCGCACGAAATTGTGGTGGTTGATGAGTAGATGATGATTGTTTGAGCTTTGAGTTACCCATTCCAGATCTAGAATATGGTTGGTGTTCTAGAGAGGTTTTTAATAGATTAAAGTTTAGAGAGAGATGAAATTTGATAAATGAGATTGAAAGTTTTGTTCTCATCAATTTAAAAGGGTATTTTAGTAAATTAATATGGAGTACTGTATATAAATGTACAGTATTTAGCATTACCCGAGAATTTATTGCCACTATCTACCCCATTAACACTGATTCACCTCATATTTTCTCCCCTCCAAATCGAAGGAGAATCGAGGCGAATGACATGTTTAATTATATTTTCCCTCATTCCCCCTGATTCTTCTAATTTATAAAATATAGGACGATTCTTATATTCCGATGGCTCATATTCCGGAATCATTCCGAACTATAAAATTCAACCATCAGATCATACTGAACCTCTCATATTAAAATTAGTACTAACCAATATTTAAGTATAGTTAAATGAAACTATTTATTCATCAGATATTGGGCTTTCATCTTCACGTCTCTATCTTTATCGGTCAAACAGAATTGTATCTGTTCATCCTTAACCAATGCATCAATTATTTCAGGGTATACTTGTTCTTCAACTCCTTAATTGCATGCAAAGACCGAAACTGGATCAGTTTTTAAAATTCATGTAGTTCCAACAACACCAACAAGATCACCATTATTACTCTTATACCTAATCCCTCCATCTTTTTTTTTTCTTTCAAAAAGGGTTACCCTTTGATTTTATTAATACGAATAATCCATTACAATCACCAAGCATCAGTACAATTCGTAAACTCGTAAATTCAAGGAAAGAGGCGACTAGCATCAAACTAGTGAGAGAAATTCTTCTCTCTGACTTCGAGGCTTCCGCTAGAAGTGTCAGCATGCTTGCCACTAGAGCAAGATGTCTTGACATATTACTAATTATGTTGTGATGAAGAGGATGTGCCAGCATCATCAAATGTCCCCATCCTCTGGTATCCCAATTGTAGGCCAAATAAACAGACTCGTAAAAGTAACATGACCATTCACAAGGTAACAAGTACTGAGTCTGGAGAATTTCATCAAGAGAGAGATAATAAGATGACAATTTTAGCTTATCAAATTTGCAAGTTATTGATGAATAATGAACATATAACAATTCTTTTAGGTTCATTAAGATAGACACGTGAGTGAGGAAGATGAAAGGGATGAATAAATAGTTTTATTTTACTATAGTCAAATATCACTGTTAGTTTTAATGAGCAGTTTAATATGATTTACGGTTGGAATTAATTGTCCAGTATAATTATGAGGCTTTTTTTCATCTGGGCACCTGAACTTTTGATATTATCCCAAATAGGTACCTGGTGAACTTTTTATAACAAGTAGGCACCTGAGACGAAAATTTGGAAGAAGAGCCCATCCTGTGGGCAAGAAGGCCAGCAAGCTTACAAAGATATCTCCCACTGTTAGGTGAAGGAACACTGAACTTTTGATTTTCTCTTTTTTCAAATTTTAATAGATTTTAAAATCCTTAACCCAAGGACAAGTTAGTCATATTGAAAATATGACATATTATATGAAAAATATACAGAAAAGTTCAGGTGCTCAACCCTCATCACCCCCCTCCCCCCGACATGTACAGAGCAGGTGCTCAATCCTCACCCCACCCCCCGCGACATGTACAAAGCAGGTGCTCAACCCTCCCCCCCCCCCCCCCCCCCCCCCCCCCCCGATTGTTTCATTTTATCAGGTATAATCTTTCCAAATTTAATGAGCGTAATCCTGTCGATTCGTATCCTAGCGATAGATAAGCAAACGAGCGTCCCAACAGAAGAAGAAGCCCTTTTTCCAATAGTTACATCTATCCCACTAGGTAGTTTAGTTAGAAGCTATCACATAAATTGATCTTGGTATACCTCTGCAAAGATATTAGAGAAAGAGAATCATTTCACAGAAATTGTAACCCCTATTTTTACTTTTTGACCCTTCATCTTTCTGAATAGAGACCCGGCCCGGCTCGCATCGTTCCAACAACCGGCGGGGAGCTACCCGTCTTGAATTATTAATGACAATCGATGCTTCAATTTGTGGCCTGATATAGAATTCAGAGGAGGAGCTTTATCTATTGGTCGAGTTGTTCTGTGATTATTTTCAACCATCATCTGCCAATTCATTGAATATGAATTTTATATCTTCTCATTCAAATAACATTCATGCCTGTGAGCAACTGAGGTTCAACAGAAACAGCAACTTCTCACAGTTAGCATGATGATTGTTCGGAGAGATTTTGGCTATATTGTTTTTTTGACTTAGAATGGCTCATTAAAGAATAGATGAATTTAGATTGATAACTTACGGACTCTCATATTTGGTTTGCATTAATGGGGTTGGGTAGAGCCGTAGAGGTTGGTTAAAATTCTTGCTTTAGTTAGTTTAGGATGTGATCTGACTATTTTGCCCTCCATTTAAATGTTTAAAATATGAAAAAATAGAAAACCAAAAGTTCAGGTGCCAAATTTTCGTCTCAGGTGCCTACTTTATAAAAAGTTCACCAGGTGCGTATTTGGGATAATAAAAAAAAGCCTAATTCTGAAATATAGACTTCCGGAATATAAAAAATTTCCGAAAATATATTGTCCCTACAAAAATTTCGTCCATTTGATTCACCCAAATCCAAACACCATTCGGGAAAGGCTTCTCATGTGAGCTTACTCTCTAAACGTAGAAACCTTGTAGCAAAAAGATCACACTATTCTTCCCATCTCTCCTCCGTCCCAAATCAGTTGTCCAATTTTGAATTGTCCAATTGCATCAATCAGTAAATGGCAGCCGCGTCGGAGATGGCGCAGCAAACGGACATCGACGGAGTTCGGATGACGTGGAACAATTGGCCGCGGACAAAAGTGGAAGCCTCCAAATGCGTGATCCCGATCGCCGCCTGCGTGTCCCCGATCTACCCCCACCCCGACATCCCCATCCTACCCTACCCCCCCCTCCGCTGCAAGACCTGCTCCTCCGTCCTCAACTCCTACGCCCGCGTCGACTTCAACGCCCTCATCTGGATCTGCCCCTTCTGCTTCCAGCGCAACCACTTCCCCCACCACTACTCCGGCATCAACGACACAAACCTTCCCGCTGAGCTCTACCCACAATTCACAACCGTTGATTTTAACCTCACCCCCCAGCACCAGCAGGCCTATTCCGCCCCTCCCCCGCCCCCCGCCCCCATCTATTTGTTCGTGCTTGACACGTGTATGATCGAGGAAGAGTTGGAATATGCCAAATCAGCCTTGAAACGCGCGATTGGGATGTTACAGGAGAATGCTATGGTTGGGTTCGTGTCCTTCGGGACGCAGGTGCAGGTGCACGAGTTAGGCTTTTCTGAGATGTCCAAGGTGTATGTTTTTAGGGGGTCCAAGGATTTGACTAAAGATCAGGTTTTGGAGCAGTTGGGATTGGGAAGTTCTGGTGCGGCCAAGAGGCATGGGCCTGGGCATGGTGGTTCTCCGATGGCTTCCGTTGGTTCAGGGATCAATCGGTTCTTATTGCCGGCTTCTGAGTGCGAATACGCACTCCAAACTGTATGATTTCGTTATGAATTTAGTTATGATTGGATTTATGTTTTAGATTTATGATGTGTGTGATATGTGTTTTGGGTATTGTTTGGCAGTTGTTGGATGAATTGGGGACAGATCAGTGGCCCGTGCCTCCAGGGAATAGGGCATTGAGATGTACCGGCGTTGCATTGAGTGTGGCAGCTGGACTGCTAGGCGCTTGTTTGGCTGGAACTGGAGCAAGGATTGTTGCATTGGTTGGGGGCCCATGTACTGAGGGTTCAGGGGCGGTAAAGTGCATAACTTATAAGTTTATGCTGTACCCTGACAATTATTTGTTGTTGTCGATAATAATAACCCGACTTGTTGTTTTGGGGTTCTAGCTGGAAGTTAGTATAACAAGTGTAATCCTATAGGGCATCAATTGATTCATTGTGGTGGGTCCAATGAACTAATCAAATTACAGGTTGTTGTTTAGGGTTTTCGGCTCTGCTACTCAAAGTAATTCCTGCAGTTATGATACTTTACTTGCAGGCTCCTTAGAAAAGCTAACCCTGACACTCTCAGTGTGTAAACAAATGTATAGACAAATTTAATGGTTTTACTTTTGTTTTCAATAAATTAATGGTTCATAGTTGATGCACTAGATAATTATTTGAACATCAACATCCCCCCAATGTCTTCGAAGAGGCTCCCGCCCAGGCAGGGTAAGGGGGTCTAGGAGTATCTAATTAATTGAGGGGACGGGTGTCTGGAACATAAATCATAATTTGGAAGTACCTTGTT
The DNA here is from genome assembly GCA_003412495.2 of Echium plantagineum. Taxonomy (NCBI): domain Eukaryota; kingdom Viridiplantae; phylum Streptophyta; class Magnoliopsida; order Boraginales; family Boraginaceae; genus Echium; species Echium plantagineum. The sequence goes on from CM016565.1 coordinate 23,090,124, forward strand.
TCATGCTAGCGGTGTTATTTTTTTCTGTATGTTATTGAATCTGCATTGTGACTTTGTGACCATTTTTGTGCTTCAGTTAACGCATGCCTACTAATATGAATGCAAATGAAACTATCTCATTTTTCTTGGCAGATTGTCTCAAAAGATCTGTCTGACCCAGTTCGTTCCCACAAGGATTTAGATAAGGATGCAGCACCATTTTTTAAAAAAGCTGCCCATTTTTATGAAGATCTTGCGAAACAGCTCGTTAGTCAGGGCCATGTCTTGGATCTTTTTGCATCAGCACTTGATCAGGTTATTTTTCCGAAGCCTTCAGCAGTTTCAATTAAATTTAAATGTTTCTGGTCTTACATTAGGGCTCGGTGAGGTTTCTCGTTTCTAAAGGTGGTACTAGAACAGTTTCTTCTTATTCAGACTTCTTGCTCTTAAGGGTATTATAGATTGAATTTGCTGTTGTGAGATCTAAATCAGTGGTCTGCAATCTGTTATCGTTACTGCAGAGTGATGGTATCACTTTTAGTGATTGAAATTTCAATAATTCCATATGCTGAAATAGAAAATAATAGATACTGGTGTCTCTTATTGAAGCTTGTGAATGCCAATATTATTAGAAATTGAGTCGTACTTCAGAAAAGAAACTGCTTGAAATTAATATCTAATATGAAGCTGGAAGGAGGAAATGCGTATATGATTAGATTTGTTAATTTTTAGAAGAAAGTTAACTCATAGTTGTGGCAATAGCTTAGCACTCTGTCCCTATTTCATAGTGATATTAAGTATTAACATCTTGTTAGAGTTTTGTGTTATGTACACCTATTTGGTGGTGGCTTTATTGATATTGTCCTGCTCTTACTTTTCCATAATGGGTTTGTTAATTTTTAGGTAGGGGTTGCTGAGATGAAGGTTGCTATTGAAAGAACTGGTGGACTTGTTGTCTTGTCTGAAAGTTTTGGTCATTCTGTTTTCAAAGACTCTTTCAAGCGCATTTTTGATGATGGTGAACAATCTCTTGGACTTTGCTTCAAGTGAGTGTGATATATTAAGTAATAATTCCTCTTCTAATATAGTGACCTAGTTGTTTTGATCAACAAACTCAGAGATTTGTTAAGTTCTGTCACTGAGCCCTCCACAACTACAAGATTTCTATGTATTCAATTTTTGAGGCCAATTTTTCAAATTCTGAATTCAAATATAACTATATATGGTGTATATAATATCTTGTTAAAAATATATCATTGAATAGTATTTCTAATGTTTTGTACTATTGTCATGATAATTTTGATTCAAACAAAGTTTGGAGTGTCAACTAACGTCTCAAAAAAACGTAATGTGATGGACATCCAGTCTCATAGTTAGAACTCAAATTACGTATTGTACGTTCATGGTTACCAGTTGTGGATTGCATCTGTTATACGATTGACATCCAATCTTTAATTCTAATTTTGAGGCTGTGCTATAGGTTTATTCGGTGACACAAATGTAGTAGTTTCTAATACTGTTTTGATTTAAAGCATGCCTGTGCTTGTTAGCAAGTTTTTGACTGCATAATTCTTATTATACTTATTTGATTAGTAAGACATCACATACATTTTGAGGACATGGGTTAGAGACGTTATAATGGGAAACGTTATAATGGGAAATGTTATTGTAATCTGTAAGTAAGGGTCATGGAGAAACAGGAAGCTGAACAATGTTATAAGTTAATTAATATACATATTTGCTATAATTTAACTCCATATGTTTCTACCAGTAGTTAATAAGTTGTTGTTCTGTTGCAACAACTGTGTGTAAAATATCTCCCCTTGCATCATCTCTTATCATGTAGACAGTTCTATAGATCTTTTGGCTATATACAGAGTATTACTGAATCTGGTCCATTTTTCAATGTCTCAGTGGCACTTTTGAGATTAACTGCTCTAAGGATATCAAGATTCAAGGAGTAATTGGACCTTGCACATCTTCAGAGAAGGTGATTTCATTTGGAAGTTGTAGATAGTTTATATGGAATGTCAATATTGTTAAAATCAAAACATAAAATTTTGTATAAGATAATAGTATCTCAAGATCTCGCTAATATGAGAACGTTTTGCAGAAAGGTCCATCTGTTGCCAACACAGTTGTTGGACAGGGAAATACAACGGCTTGGAAGATGTGTGGACTTGATAAAAGTACTACATTGACTGTTTTCTTTGACATTTCTACGAGCGAAAAGTCTGATTCTGCAGCCAATATAAATCCCCAATTGTATTTACAATTTCTCACAAGGTACAAACTACAAGGCCTTTTTTGTGTTTCCTTCAATTAATATAGTGAAAGTCTTTGGATTGGTCGAGGTGATTTTCTTGTTTTGTGGTACTATATACGATGAAACTAATTTTACCTATTTTGGTTGTTATGGAACCTCAAATCCTCACTCAAAATTTTACCTATTTTCTATTTAATATTTCTGATAGTGTTTGACTCTGTCCTGCCTAATCTAGAAATGAGTATATGGAGACAGGTAAAACTTTCAGGCCCTTATATATCTTTGTGTATATGAAATACAGTTACCAGAGTTCTGATGGTCAAACAAGACTACGAGTGACCACTGTTACTAGAAGATGGGTAGATAGCGCTCTTGGTACAGAGGTAGGATAGTGAATCACATCTTTTCCTCTTTGTAGTGATTGTGCTTTGTCACATGTTCACAAGATTTGAACAAACTATGTTTGTAGAACATACCGTAATATCATTATCTATTGTGAAGTAATAGATAGTGCTTGCACTTTTCGAAGGGGTAATTGATGTTATGTATGGTTACCAATTGGTAAGATTTCCATTGAAAAGACAGAAAACATGTTGCATCTCAAATGTCCCATGCACATGTTTTTTTACATTATGCGTCATGTTTGCAGCTGAATGTGATAATGTATCAAGAATAGATACATCCTGATTCGCCTTGGCCTGGTTCCATTTGTTTAAATTAATTCTGGAGTTTACCTGCTCATTAAGTGTAGTTTATCATGGATGCTGGCTTTTTATCTTTTCCTGCCTCTTCTACCCTTAGACAGCTGCAGAACTCTTGCTTTGATAATTTTCTATGGATTTTGACTTTTTTGCATGTACCATATTTTGTCTACAGGAACTGGTACAAGGATTTGATCAAGAAACTGCATCTGTTGTCATGGCTAGATTTGCTTCATACAAGATGGAGCTTGAGGTATTATCATATACTTTCAATGGCTGAACGCCTGAACCTACTTCAATGAAATCTGCATTAGTGGTACTTATTGTCATTAATGTTATCATATATGTTTGGAGAAATTTTCCCTGTCCTAAGGAGTAAGGTTTTATTCTCTGTCTCTTGGATATGATGGAATTAATCAAAATGGTGGGTCACTGTACACTTCTTACCTATTGTGACATAGTAGCTAGTCTTTGCAAATATCATCAGGCCGCTCTCCTCCCTGCTTAGGTGGGAACCTTTTCAGAGTCCTTGAGGCATGTTGATGATATATATGTGAGAAAACCTTCCGTACTGAGATATAGTCCCAATTTACATGACGATTTTGGGAAATTGAAGGATACAATGTGCCATACTACTACTACTCATTTTGTGCATAGTGCAACCTGTGCAAATTACTTACTTATACAGTAAAGATAGTTTATTGCACAACAACTACCGACATTTTGAAGTTCACAAATTGTAAAACATGTTCAAAGTACTATATATATGTATTTGCACGTTAAGAAATGGAAACATTGTAACAAAACATTTTGACCAAGGGTAAGTATTAGGGTGATTAAATGTAGCTGTTTTGTGAGAAGTGGGAATTGAAACGTTGGGTAGTGGTGACATGTTAATTTTTCTATGCTTTTGTGAATAAAAGAGTGGGGGTAGTTTCTTTGTTATAAATACATTATTAATTGAAAAGAAAGAGAAATTGCCATGTGCCGTTTTTGGGCCTTTGGGCATTATATATAGTATAAAATATCAGAAGGGTGTTGAGCATTTTATGCTTCTTCCTTTCTTCAGTCCATTTCTTCTTTTTTTTTCCTTTTGGATCTCCCTGAATTAAGGATGTTGATAAGAAGTCAACGTATCCCTTTTCTAGGCTTTAAGAGTTGAAATGATAGCTCTCAAATTATAGAAGATTAGAACTTTAATTGAGTTTATGGTTTCTCATTGCACTGCTCTGTTGCAACCATTTATATTTAATAGATATCAGTTTTAGTTCTATTTAGGGAATGGGACAGTGCTACTGTATGATTGATGTCCTCTCTCATATCTGTTCAAATTTATATAATTTCAGGAAGGTTTCGATGCTACACGATGGTTAGATCGGAACCTTATTAGGCTCTGTGCAAAGTTTGGTGATTATCGGAAGGATGACCCAACATCATTTACTTTAAATCCATGTTTTTCGTTGTTCCCTCAGTTTATGTTTAATCTGCGGAGATCTCAGTTTGTTCAGGTAAGATCATTCATTTATCTACTTTTAGTGTTACAGTCGGTTTTTGAAAACAACCTGGCTGTTTCCGCAGGGGTAGTCCCATACTATCCTAACCCTCCTTACCCCACTTAGGCGGGAGCCTTTTTAGAGGCATTAGGGCATGCTGTATGTAATGTTATATTCAGTTACATGATCCAGTCTGCGTACTTAATTTCTAGTTTTCCTTCACATATATGATTAGGTATTCAACAACAGTCCGGATGAGACTGCATATTTCCGCATGTCATTGAACAGGGAGAGCATAACAAATGCTGCTGTCATGATTCAGCCATCATTAATATCATATTCATTCAATTCTCCTCCTGTACCAGCATTATTGGACGTTGCCTCCATATCAGCAGACCGTATTCTATTATTAGACTCATACTTCAGTGTGGTGATCTTCCATGGCATGACAATAGCCCAGTGGAGAAATATGGGCTACCAGGACCAACCGGAACACCAGGCAATTCCCATTTCTTGATCTCTCTTTTACATTGTGTTGCGGTGACCTGCATTCAATTTGTTGAAGGCTTGAAGCAAAGTCCTTAGCAGGGCATATTATGTCTGGATTTGACTATTCCTCCTACTTTTCAGGCTTTTGCCCAGTTACTGCAAGCGCCACATGATGATGCTCAAGTGATTATTCGTGAACGTTTTCCTGTCCCTAGACTTGTTGTCTGTGATCAGCATGGCTCTCAGGTAATAATGCTATGTGATATAAATTTAGATATCTCTTCAACCCATGTCATCTTTATTTTATCCTCTTCATTACTTAGAGAGTCTTATATTGGTTGACCACCTTCTTTTATATAGTCGCATTGATAAATGAACTAGAATTTGATAATAATGGATCAACAAGTTGCTAATATCCTGGTTGCTCATGTAGTTTAATGACATCAAGTTAGGTCACAGTTACCTACCATTGTACAGATCTACTTTTCAACTCTCGGTTGCTCTTCTGAATAGCTGCATCTCCTCCCACATAACTTCTGTCTCTAAAGGTCATAGAACATGTACATCAGATCCCCTAAAAGTTATAATAGGGTTAAAGTCACTAAAAATGAAAAAAATTGTTCAGCACTAAAAAAGTATCTCAAAAGAAATCTGTACCGTGTGTAGTATATCTTTTGATATAAGCACTCATGCTGGAAGAACTCTTTTTTTGTTGGACTTCGAGATAACTAAATAATTATAGAGAAATGGAAAAGAGAGATGACTTGTGAATGCCTTACCCCAACCCCCCAAAAAAGACAACATAAGAGAAGGGCAAAAAATAAATGTGACGTTGCACAGAACATCAGACCTGCCTTTGGTCATTATCATTGATTGGCCTTTTGGTACAACATGATAAAGGCTTCCTTTGTAACCTACAAAGATGTTCCATATAACATTTTATGTCATAACAGGCAAGATTCTTATTGGCGAAGTTGAACCCATCTGCGACATACAATAATGCACCTGAGATGGGAGCTGGAACAGATGTGATATTTACTGATGATGTGAGTCTTCAAGTCTTCTTTGAGCATCTCCAGCGGCTAGCAGTGCAATCTTCTTGAGAACAATTGACTTGGAACTTCATGGCTACATTGTGGGTATGGTTTTGTTTCTTAGGCGAGAAGCTGGTCCTTGCATCCTTCGACGAACTTGGAAATAGTTAATTGTGATGTGAGGAGGTGTATAAAAATCCCCACAAATCGAGGGAGAGGTGACGGTGCTTTAAGTTGTAATGGACATTATTTTTGTGTTGATGGCATACTGACAGAGGGTTGAAGTTATAGATCATGCTGAAAAAGAAGATATATATTTATATTGTTTTTCTTTTTCTTTTCTCTTTGTACTGGTTGACATATTAAGATTGGTTTGTGTTCAATCAAAATGTGGCTTGTTTTCATATTGAAAATTATGAATTAATACGCATTTCAATACTATATACTATGTAACATGTTGATTTTTAGAATTTTGAACATTTTATAATATGTTATATAATATTTTGAATTTTGTTTCACATAAATTGAATTTAGAGATGAAGAAAGTATCATTTTAATTGACAAACTACTCTTTACTTTTTCTAAATTCTTGTGTAGTACATCTTTGTTCGAAGTATTATTTTTAGCTCGACTCAATAAGATAACGAGTAGGGTACTTGGCTCAACTTTTGTACCTAACTCGATTCGATAAGATAGCCCGACTTGTTAAGGTAAGTACCTGGCTTGACTCGATAATTATCAGCCTTGTTAAGATAGTTACTTGGCTCGATTTAATAGTTACCTGCCTTGATAAGGTAAAAATGAAAAAAAAAACTAACTTGTACACGAACTAAAGATATATTGGTATATTTGATGGGGTAACCCATGTTCTTGGGACTTACAAGCATTCTGAACTCTTGTTGATAGGGGTAACACCCATTCTAGGGAGTTAGGAAACCTCTGAAGGTTGATTGTGTTATTTTGGCAGTTACAAGTGTTAATGCCCATGTAACACCCGTTCCAGGGTATTATGTATGTTAACGCCCTTACGAACTCCCGTTTGATAGGGATAACACCCGTTCTTGGGAGCTAGGAAACCTTTAATGATTGTGATCGAGAGCCTTACTACATGTCCAGATGGAAGCCATGGAGGTTAGTTGCTACATATGACGGAGGGATCATCTGGTAAGTAACATCGGAGGATCGGCCAGAACATAGTTCAGACCCAGCGAGATCGACATCCTGCAATTGTTTATGGTCTTGCTGAGCGTGCTCACATTGTATTATTTAGGAGTACGTTTATTATCTGTTTTAGAGGTTTTTTATTTTGGACTTTCGGGTGTTTTCTAGCGTTTGATCAAGGGAATAGGATGGGACTCTTACTCGATTATTCCTTTTTTGGTAGGTTGGGATGTTTTTATAACACCCCACATCCTAAAATAGGAATTTCCGAAATCATGGACCCCCTTCATGCCCCTTTTTTGCTAGACTTCCTGAGATAGCATTATATAAAGCCCTTTTATTTCTTTTGATGTATGCACGTATTCACTTTGCTGCGATTACACATGCAAGACTTTATATTATTTTTATTTATTAGTAACACGTAAACCTCTCGTTGGGCTTAACTTAAAAAAATGGAACTACAATTTATAGCACAAATTACAACACCTTGGATATAAAAGTTGAAGCTTGTATGAACTCTTTTTTTTTTTTTTGTAAATTAGTGATGAGGTGAGTTTCTAACCTAGGACCTTTTAGTCACTAGCAAGAGCCTGTAAAAGTTGAAGCTTGTATGAACTCCTTTTTTTTTTTTTTGTAAATTAGCGATGAGGTGAGTTTTGAACCCAGGAACTTTTGGTCACTAGCAAGAGCCTTTTCAAATAGGCTTGATGAGTAGATAGTACTTTAAAGCTCGTTTACTGTCTTGAGCAATTCAACAAACACTTTGAATGCTCTTTCTTTAACACAAAAACTAGATATAAAATTTAGCCACAATCCTAGATAAAAGTTTATAATGATAATAAAACTTGAAGCTTAACATAAGAGGTTTTGTTTCTGAAAGAGATATTTTGGTCTTGGATTGATGATAAAACGTTTGTAAGACATGTAAGATGTTATAGGGTTGAATGGGTATAAAAATGGCTTTCTTTGCAGCAAAAACGGTCATAAAACGGCCATTTTTAAGTTCCATCGGGTACAAAACCCATGATGGAAATTAGACAGAATGTCATCGTGAATCTCCGTCGGGGCCTTTGCTCATGATGAAGTTCCCGATGGCGGGATCTTCAGAAAACGTTCCATTTTATTTTTTACTTAACTCCTTCATTTTAACTCCAATTTTGATGATTCAAAATGCGTTGAAAAACTCTTTTCATCCTGTTCAAGAATATGTATTCAAACTCAAGTTTTATAAACATTAATTTTTTCAAAACATTTCTTTTGACAAAACATACATGAAATCGTTAAAACACTTATCATCTTTTCGTCAAAAATGATTTGAAAAATATCTCTCATATACAACGCTTCAAAGAAGATATTCAAGACACTTTAAGCTATGATTGAGATATAAGTTTTATCTTTGCATATGCTTTGCATCCATAGCTTCTTCGATTGATATCTTGAAGTCTTGAATGTCGTTAGATTGTGTTAATTTATCGTTGTCCTTTTGTGGCAAGTGAATCTCGACTCTTAGTTTGGTCTTCATTATTTTCTTTTATCTTCTTCAAGTCCTCAAGGACTAGTGTGTGATTGATTCTTCTTCTTCATCAACACACTTGATCTTTAAGTTTATGGATGGTGCGTAAGCCTTGATCTTGCGCTTGCTTGATATGGCGCATAGGGTTGCACCGTCATCGACCAACTTGTTAACATGGCAATCATATAATTCATTTAAGAAAATATGTTAGATAATAAATCAATGTTTAAGTCATCATTAAAACAAGGTTGTTAGGACATATACTTAGTAATAAAACATAATAAATTTATATTCATGATTAAGATAAACTAACAAAACAATGTCAAATAACAAAAACAAATCCGAGTCATGTGAAACACACATTTACCTTAAAACAGATTCGTGCCACCTCCAATTTGTGCTTTAGCCAAGCGTCTGTCTCCCATGATAAAATAGATAGAAGAATTGGCATTAGAAGCACTCTAATCCATTCTACGGACTAATTTTTAGTATGTATGCTATCACCTCAAAACAAAAAGAAACACATCAAAACATTTAGAAAGACCATAAATTCTTATGTTTACAATGGAGGAAGCCAACCTCCTTTTATAAAGATGCATGAGGAGGATTCTCAAGAGACAAAATTTAAATCATTTAGTATAATTAAAAATATACTGATTACTATTATTAGGGTTTATGACCTTTCTTATGAAAAGACATAATATCTTAACATTAATTTTGAATGCTCTCAAATAATAATATATATTATATGTACAAATTATATTACCGGCTAGCTAAAATAATATGTGAACCGGCCTTGTCGTAAATTCGACATTCATGTTATTGGGTCATCCATTCACATCATTCTATTTGAGAATTCTGGAGGTGAATTTGCGTACTTGTATTTATGTGCATAAATCACACGACGTTCTGTTAGACAACCAATTTGGATGTCAATTTTGCATTCAACTTCAAAATAATTTTCTAATAATATTTCCAACAATCCCCCACATGAATCAAAATTGAAAAACCAACTTGTGACTCGGAAAATAGTAATAATTGGTGATAGCAGACAGCGAAAAACACTTGCATAGGATAGGTAGGCCAGAGACCCTTACCCCTTCCATTTTGTTTGCATGCACCATGTAAGCCAAAGGCTGGTAGGTCAGCGACCCTTGAACCATTCTTTTTAGTAGTAAACAACGACATACTACACACAAATGTTTTCCTTACTTATTATAGTTCTCATAAGTGTGTCCGGTTTGGCCATGGAACACCGCCTGATGCTGTAAGTTATTTCTAGAATAATGCGCCCCCCAAATTTTCCTTATAGAGCGGCCCCACTCTATCTCACATAGGTGACTTCTTCAAATATTTAGAGTAACCCGTGATAGTCTTTCACATGATTTACAAATCTTTTCCATGAGAGTCATTAAGAGCAAAGCTCAACCTTTTCTTACAGGTATCACTGTTTTCATCCTAGGAATGGCAAGGATTGAGCCCCAACTGTGATTTACATTATGACCCACTGAACCTAGATCTTGGGATCTCTTAAGTTAGGATGGGTTTTCCTTGATAATCATACTATTCTCTAGACTAAAGTCCCGTTCCTTTTGACGATTTCTCAACTATCTATTGATCTCGATTATTTGTTAGTGGATCCACTTGTTATCTTCTAACTATACAAAGTCACATTTCAATAACGCTTATCCAAGAGTAGTTATTCAACGGCATTTTGTGCATAACATACTGAAATAGTGATCCACTAGTCGAGTTATACCAAATGTTGAAGCAACTAGTTTAACAAATAGGAATAACTGTAAATGTAACTAACACAGAAAACTTGGTAACCCAGTTCAGTGCACAAGCACTTACTTCTGGGGGAAAACCTGCCCAAGGGAACAATCCACTATACGAAAAGAATCTTACAAGGAGGGACTTACTAGTATGCCCACATACTCTCTATTGCCCTACCTATGCTTTTTGTATAGGTTCCCTATAAGTCCATGTTATCACTCTCTCAGTGACTAATAGTTTACAAATGTTTCAATGTAAGAAAACCTCACTGTTGTTGTAAGACCAACAACTGCACAATCAGTGTGGAAGCAAAAGAATAAAAAGGGTTTAACAGACAATATGACCTAGTTACAAAAGACAACACAATGTGCTATAAAGCTTCTTGTGTGAAATAGATAAAAGGTGTAGGAGATGATTGTCTTGTGTAGCTTCGTTCTCCTTTTATACTAGGCCATTGGTCCTTGACATCAATGTAGTAAACCTTGAATCATTACTCCATAATTACTCCATAATTATACTAGGCCATTGGTCCTTGTCGTCAACCGCGTCTCTTGTCCATAGCATAAATCTCGTCCATCAGCATTAATTGTCATTGACTCTTCTTAGAAGGAGACGGTGGATTGATCACGTGGCACAATGCTCCATTGATTTAGATTCTTTAAATGCATTGTTGTTAACACTTGGTGTATGAAAAACTTCATCCAACCTTATGCACTAACAAATTCCCCCTTTAGGTAAGTTTTTCATGACAAGTATCCATCTTCTTTATGCATAATTAGATGCACCAAGAACGTGATAATCAACACTAGTCTTCATCATGGATATCAACCCAACTGTATTAAAGCAGTGAGCACAAGTAGGCATCATCTATGTCATAGAACATAGAAACACATGGAAACATAAAAAACCAACACATAGCAAAAGAAAACATAAAGTGTCAGAAATATTCAGAGTTTCAGAGTTTCCAAATTACTCCCCCTATTTGGCATAAAAACATACACATAGCCACAATAGAAGGTCTTCACAGCAACATTCATTCTTCATCTGACTTGTCAGTGGCTCATTCAGGCACATTGTCAGCAACATTTGGTCTACCAGACCTCTCCAACTCTTTAATCTTTCTCTCAACTCCTGCAGACTGCTGCTTCTTTGCTTGAATCTCTTCTATATGTCTTTGTTTATCAGCCAAGTATACAACCATGAGAATTTGAGCAGTAGGATCATTAGAAGTAAAAGGTGGTTGCTGATCAACTTTCTCAACTGGGATATCAGCCTTGTGTGTGTGCATTAGCTCCTCACTAATGATCATTGCCTTAGATTCAGTTCTTGGTCCATCATCTTCAGTCAGGATATTAGACCTTTGTTCAAGTAGAATGCCACATATGAGGTTAGTGAATCCTATAGGCTTGTTCTTAGCAAAGGACATGACATGATCCACAATCTGATCAAAGATGACTTGACCAAAATTCAATTGTCCAGTGCCCATAACATACAACTTCTTTCCCATGAACTCACTGACATTTGTGCTATTAGTAGAAGGAACAAGGCTGCAAATTGCTGCTTTATGAAGGATTGAGTATTTCAGACTCAAAACTGAGGCTTGAAGATGCAGTCCTTTAGAAGACCATTCGGGGACTCCCCCTGCAATGATCTCTTTCACAATGTCATTCAGCCTGAGCAACTGACAAGTCTCTTCTTTATTCTCCTTCCTCAGAAAGCTGTTGATGATAGAGGGACTGAACACAAACTCATAATCTCTTAGGTGTACCCCCTAGAACAGTTCATGAGTAGGATCCCTGATTTCAGTAGGCAGAGAACTGATGAACTCTTTCACCAACTTAGCCCAATATTTTCTCCTTACCAACAGACATGTAGTAACAGTTTTCTCTAACATTCCCATGTAAGTGCAGTTATTCAGTGTGCTATCAGACAAATGCTTCTCGGACCATATGATACTAGCACACACAAACTTCCATTTGGTCCTTTGGTCAGCAATACCAAAGTCCACTCCATCAAAAGATGCATCTTCCACTTGAGACTTAACCTTCTCTTCATCGTTAGAGTCAGAGTCCACAAGTTTCCTCTTCTTAGATGAGAAAGCAGTACCAGCTTTGACTTTCTTAGTCATCTTCCCTTGATCAGTTAACCTAGTTGTTGGTCTGTCAGCCTTACTAGTTGGTGCATTTGTTGATTTGACAGAATCTTTAGCCTTCTTTCCACTGGTGCTTTTCTCTTTGTTCTGAACAATTGGCTTGTCCTTCTTCTGACCAGACTTCTCAACAATAGGCTTGCCCTTCTTTTGACCAGATTTCTCAACAATAGGCTTATCTTTCTTCTAGTCAGATTTGTCAGCTCTATCTAGAGAGGCTTTAAACTTTTCAGCCCTTCTCTTAATCTCCACTAGAGCATCAATAACATTCTCATCCTCTACAATCTCATTACCCTTCATACTGGACCTAGTCCTTCTTCTTCCCACACCAGTCGTGGAAGAGAGGACAACAACCTCTTCATCAAGTTTATCAACATTCATATTTCCAGCCTCTTTAGTAGGCATATTTGTATTTTCAACATTTACATCTCCCTCCTTAGATTTTGGGTTTTGTTTTTTACACTCCAAATATTAATTGTTACACTCCATTTTCTCAATTTTACACTTCATTTTACTTTATAAAAATTTACAAAAAGTGATAAAGTGGAGTGTGATTATCAAATTCGGAGTGTAAAAATCAAATGCCTAGATTTTTCAGTCCTTCCACTAGACAAATCAACATTTCTATCCCTTTGTTTTGACAAATCGACACTCCCAGGTTTGTCAACCACATTTGATCTAAAAATTCTAACAGGTCTACTATTCTTCATCAAAATCCTCTTTTTTCTAGTAAACACTTTATGAGATTTAAGAAAATTCAAAACACTAGCCATGATAGCATCTTCTGATTCAGTATTTAACCCTCCTCCTAAGGTAGGATTCTCACTACTAGTGCTAACATGTTTCAGATCTAGTAGATTTCTCAAGATAATCATCAGACACAACATTTCCTTGACATGCATCTATATTAGGGTTATCAGGATTAACTAACATACCATCATCTTTTCAAGGGAGCAACAAAATTTTCCCTTTTTCTACTTTTGGAGTTCCTTCCTTGGATGCTTCATCATTTGATGTTTTGGATGCTTCTCTTTCGGTTGTTTTTGGGATTTCTCTTTCAGTTGATTTTGCTTCTTCTTCATCCTCTTGTGTTACCATCTGTAGCGGAACGGCTTCAAAGAAAGTCTTGGCATTAAAACGAGATGAAGGTTTTCGTTTTGGCATTGTTGCAATTGACGAGTCCCGTGGTTTCTTCTGAATTTTTTGATATGAGGGAGAAGAGAAACAAAACGTGTTTAAACAATAGGTGTGAATGGTGTTGAGAAATCAACCGCCTTCCTTTTTGATTCAAAAAGCTGCCAATAACTGACAGAGCCATTTAATGAGGAAAATTAAAAACCGCCAATTTAAACTTTTTCAACACACATGTGGCGCCTGTACCAGTTGTTATAACACTTGACCACTAAAGGTTATAACAACTTCTTCATCAGTTAATCTTCTATGATGCATATCCAAGGGCTGTCCTTAGATACTCAAATTGATTTGTATCCAACCCTTTGGTAAAATATATCAGTCAGTTGTTTGTCAGTTGTGACATGCTCCAAGTTCACAATCCTTTCTTCCACCAGTTCTCTAATGAAGTGGTGTCTTATATCAATGTGCTTTGTTCTGCTGTGCTGTACTGGATTCTTTGAAATACTTATAGCATTCAGGTTGTCATAATACAAATTCAACATTCCTTGGTTTATGCCATATTCCCCCAGCATCTGTTTCATCCACAACAATTTTGTACAACTACTTCCAGCAGATATGTATTCTGCTTCAGCTGTGAAAAGTGAAACAGAACTCTGCTTTTTACTAATCAAGAGACCGGGTTATTTCCTAAGAAGAAACAACCTCTAGAGGTGTTTTCTATATCCTCAATATTCCCTGCCCAGTCAGCATCACAGTAGCCTATTAAACTGCTCCCAGAATTACATGTATAAAACAGTCCATACATGTGTGTTCCTTTGATGTATTAGATAATTCTTTTTACCAAGGACATGTGATTCTCTTTGAGATTTTACTGATATCTAGCACACATTCCCACTGATTGGATAATATCAGGTCTACTGATTGTTAGATATAACAGACAACAAAAAATACTCCTGTATAAACTTGGATCCACACTTTTTCTGTCTTCATCTTTGGTCACTTTTACACGTGTGGACATTTTCTTCTTGGATGTATTGAGCCCAGACTTTGTGACAATGTTCTTGGCATAGTTTGCTTGATTTAGGAATATCCCTTCCTTCTTCTGACCAATTTGAAATCCAAGAAAGTGCTTGAGTTCCCCAACCATGCTCTTTTCAAATTCAGCTTCCATTTGTTGGATAAATTGTTTTACCAACTGGTCAGTCATCCCTCCAAATATTATGTCATCGACATATATTTGTGCAACCACTAATTTTCCTTTTTCGTTGTTGATGAATAAAGTGTTAACTGATCCACCTCTTGTATACCCTTGTTTCAGCACGTACTCAGTAAGCCTTTCCTACCAAGCACGTGGGGCTTGTTTTAATCCATATAAGACTTTCTTCAATTTGTACACATGACTTGGATTATTAGGGCAAACAAAACCTTTAGGTTGTTCAACATACACTTTCTCTGGAACAACTCCATTTAAAAATGTTGTATTGACATCCATTTGGTACAAGCTTAATCTTTAAATGACATGCAACAGCAAACATGAGCCCAATAACTTCTAACCTGGCTACAGGAGTAAATGTTTCCTCAAAATTCAGGCCTTCTACTTGAGTATACTCTTGTGCAACCAGCCTTGCTTTATTTCTGATAATATTCTCTTGTTCATCTTTCTTGTTTTTATAGATCCATTTAGTGCCTATAATGTTATGTCCAGGTGGTCTAGGAACCAGTTGTTATACCTTATGTCTTTGAAACTGATTGCCATACCTCATGTCTTTCCAAACTGAGCTAGCTCTTCTTGCATTTCCATGATCTAATGTTCATCTAGAAGTGCAGCTTTAAGATTCTATGTCTTTCTTTCTTGTGGATCTTCCTTCATCAATCATTCCTATGATTGTCTCTTTTGGATGATTCTTTTGAATGTGAGCTGGTGGTTCAATGACCTTGCTGTGTTCTTCACTTTCTGGGCATGAATGACATGATGAGGATTTTTTGGTCTCAGTGGGAAGAGCATCATAAACCTCATCTGTTCGGGCAGATAGTTCGTCTATCACTTTAATATTAATTGATTCCATGATGGAATTTGTGCGAAGATTAATTCCGAAGAGCTCTACTATTAGTGGAATAGCCTAGAAATATGCCCTTGTCCCCATTTGCATCAAACTTCTGCCTCTGTTTACGATCAGCCAAAATATAACATTCACTCCAAAAAATATGAAAATATTGAACATTAGGTTTTCTCTCCATCCATATTTCATATTGAGTTTGCATGGCTCCTGGCTGGAGAGTGACACGATTATGAATGTGACAAGCAGTGTTGATGGCTTTAGCCCAAAATTGCGAGGTATTTTTCTGGCATGTAGTAGAACTCTAGCCATTTTCTGCAGAGTGCGATTCTTTCGTTCCACAATGTCAATTTGCTAGGGAATAATAGGGGTCGATAATTCATGTTTGATACCTTGAGAGGTGTAGTACTCTACAAATTTGTTATTTTCAAATTCCTTGCCATGATCACTTCGGATGCGTATGATCTTGATTTCTTTCTCATTTTTAATTTGAGTAGCAAGTTTGTAGAAAGATATAAAACATTCAGATTTTTCTCTTAGAAAAACTACCCAGGTGTATCGAGAATAGTCATCGACTATAACATACACATACTTCTTGTAACGCCCTGCCCCGAAAATCGGGTCGGAGACTATTTGATTTGATGGATGGACCTCACAAACCATCACGGGTTGTTCCAGCACGTTTTGTCCTTACTCACGTGCTCACCGCAGTGGGTCACCCATCCCGGAATTACCTCAGGTCAATCACGCTTAACTTTAGAGTTCTTATAAGTTAGGCTAACCGAAAAGAAGATGCATCTTGATGGTATGAGTAATACTAATCAAATCATATCAAACATATCACATCACCCACTCTGGGCCGGGTATTATACTTCTTCCTCCCAAGAATTTCAACCTGCTTAGGTCCCATGAGATCCATATGTAACAGTTCAAGCACACGATTGGAGATTACTTGTTGTAACTGTTGGTGTGACACCTTGACTTGTTTTCCAACTTGACATTGTCCACATTATATTTCCTGTAGTTGGATCTTATGGATACCCTTAACAATGTTTTTCTGAACCAATTTTTGAAGGTTCCTGTAATTTGTGTGCCCTAATTTCTTATGCCACAGTTTTGCTTCCTGATTTGTTTGACAGATAAGTAAGAACAACAAGACCTCGTGTCTGTTTCTTGGGGACCCATACCTGCTTAGTTCTTTGAGAGTATTTGCTTTTACTTTTGCATTTGTCATACCACTTGTAACAGTAGGATGCTATGTGCCCTCTCCTTTCACAATAATGACACCTTCATCTTGGTTTGGATTTGCTGTTCCATAGTCAGTTCCTTGCTCTTCCCCATAACCAATACCACTAATATATTTATGAGGTCTGCCATTTTTCAGGATTCTTCTAAGATATTTGTATTGGAATTCATCATCCTGGTGCCTTTTTTCATGGTTTGAATTATACCTTCCAGTACCCTAATTTTATTCTGAAGAGAAGTGTTTTCCTACACTAATTCCTGATTCTGTTGCTCACTCTTGGCTTTCTAAGCTGTTGTTGTTAGGTAGATCAGTGTAAGTTCCTTCCAGCTGTGATATAGCTTCTCATAGCCAGCAATCGATTCTTCATGTGTAATCTCTGTTTCTCCATCACTATCATTATCTTCTTTGTGATTCACAACTGGTTTCTCCTGGTTAGAAGCAGTGTCTTCAACAATGATGAGAGCAATTACATCATCTTCATCTTCTTCAAAATCATCAGATAAAATTGTACAGTATTTCTTATTTTGTCTCTTCAGATAAGTAACACATTCTTTACACTGAATATTCTTTCCTTTGTTTACATTTCGAAGGTTAGATCCACTTCTTTTATTGAATCTTTCTCTCCACCTTTATTAAATCGATCATCCCTTATTCTGATGGTTCTCTCTTGCCTCCTATCTCTGGATCCTTGATACACTAGTGAATCAATTCCTTTCTTGTTGATGCGTTTGAAGATCTTATTAAAATTCTTCACAAGTAATCCAAGAGATTCTGCTAGATCCTGGTTTTTTTCTTCTGGATATTCCGTCTTGAGAGCCAAACTTTTGTTCTCCCCATTTTCAAGATTGAGTTCCTTTTCATAAGTGTCAAGATTTTCCAGGAAAGCATCCAGACGGTATGTAGTCATATTCAGCATTGGCTAATGCTTTTCCAGCAAATCGAGCAGGAAGAGTCCTGAGTATTTTTCTTACCATTTTTTCATTATTCATTGGCTTTCCAAGAGAAGCACATTCAGTAGCAATTTTCTGAACTCGAAAATCATATTCTCTAATGGTTTCATCTTCCTTCATCCTCATAGACTCCCAAGTCGAAGCCAATTGCTGTAGACGAGCAATCTTAACTTGTGTAATTCCTTTATATGAATTCTGAAGGATATCCCAGGCATTGTTGGCAAAAGTTTCCATGGTGATAAGTTCATAAACATTTTCATCGACACATGAAAACAAAGCATTCATGGCCCTATTGTTTGCTAGTCCCAGATCAGACTCAGCATCAGTTCATTCTTCTTTTTCTTTGAGTACAATCTTCCCATCAACTTTTTTAGTGGGAGACTCCTATCCTTTGACAGCAGTCAACCAAGTTCTCTTCTCAAGAGATTTAAGATAAATAATCATTATGTTCTACCAGTAACTGTAATTATTCCCATTAAGATTTGGAGGTCTGAGAGATTGATTATAGTTGGTCATAGTGTGAATTACTTAGATCGTTTTTCACTCTTTATATCGAGTGCCCGCTTTGATACCAATTGAAATAGTGATCCACTAGTCGAGTTATACCAAATGTTAAAGCAACTGGTTTAACAGATAGGCATAACTGTAAATGTAACCAACACTAGAAAACTTGGTAACCCAGTTCAGTGCACAAGCACCTACATCTGGGGACAACCTGCCCATAGGAACAATCCACTATACGAAAAGAATCTTATAAGGAGGGAGTTACTAGTATGCCCACATACTCTCTATTCCCCTAGCTATGCTTTTCTATAAGTTCCCTATAAGTGTATGTTATCACTCTTCTAGTGACTAACAGTTTACAAATATTTCAATGTAAGAAAACCTCACTGTTATTGTAAGACCAACAACTGTACAATTAGTGTAGAAGCAACAAAATAAAAAGGCTTCTACACACAATATGACCTAGTTACAAAAGACAACACAACGCGATATAAAGAGCTTCTGGTGTGAAATAGATAAAAGGTGTAAAAGATGATTGTCTTGTGTAGCTTCGTTCTCCTTTTATACTAGGCCATTGGTCCTTGACATCAATGTAGTCAACCTTGAATCATTACTCCATAATTAACAAGGACCGAGTAAATGTCTCCTTCTTTATTGTCGTCAACCACGTCTCTTGTCCTTAGCATAAATCTCGTCCATCAGCATTAATTGTCGTTGACTCTTCTTAGAAGGAGATGATTGATTGATCACGTGGCAAAATGCTCCATTGATTTAGATTCTTTAAATGCATTGTTGTTAACACTTGGTGTATCAAAAACTTCATCCAACCTTATGCACTAACACATACCATAAGATACCGTATTGAAAGAGTAATCTTATTTTTGTAATACAAAGCCAAATTTATAAATGGTTGTGGCCACAACAATTTTACATCAATCACTTTTAATAACTTTGTATACTACTACTCATACTATTTGTTGAGTTTGTTACAGATTATTGTAAATTACCCTCACTATTTGTGAGTGCCAATCTCAATGACGTTACAAATATCAAATGTATACATCACAACCATTGTTAGTAACAAGATCAAGAACGAGTATTTAATCTCACTCAATAATCCTTCCAAACACATAAATCGTTGACTTGCTATTTTATCATCTTGAAGCAACAACAAATAGTTAGTGTGCTTGCATATATTTATATCTCTAAAGACATATGCACATTTGATTGGTTGTTCCCTGATATATGTTCATAATAAAATTTTGATTTACTATGTTAATTGGAACAACACGTATAGTGAGTTTTTCCTATGAGAAAATCCCCTCTCATTTAACCATAGATATTGTATTTCATACCATCATATTTTCATGAAATATTGGCGCTGTTTATATATTTTATAAGAAATAACAAACTCAATAACTTATAAAGGATCAACCTTTAAGCATTCACTTTTTCTTTTCTAGTTTGAAATCATTTTCAACATATACACAAACTTATTCACAAAATTTTCAACATCATATTTAACATCCATGTTATGCATATTCATATTTAAATTTCTCATAGATGCACTCGAACAGTCAATGATAATTCTTGATTTCTCAAGTTTTTTTTAAAACATCATGTGCCAACAACTTGTACATATAATGTAATTTACATCATTCATGAGAATGGTTCAACGCAATCACCCAACTACAGATTACACTTTCTTCTAAAAATTATCAAATATGTCCAAATCAATTAGATCTTCTCATTTCATATCAAAGTATTTGTTTGAATCCAAGCATATTGCACTGGCTCAATTGCATTGTCCTCATATAGATCACATATACTCACCAATACTATTTTAGTATACACAGTCGAGAATTATCAATTGTTTTTCAACTAATTGATATTAAACTGTAAGAATATTATTATTTAAGTATTATTATATTAATAATATTCTCATTATGTTGGTCATTAATAGGATGTTTATGTTGCAAATCCGTTACCAACGTTACAATCGTTACAACTGTCACAAAATTATTAGCTTTGATGGATGATTAATATGACAATTATTTGGAGAAGAAGAAGGTCCTTTCTCTGCCTATAAATAGACTCATTTCTCCATCAAAAGTAGTCAATCCAAAAACTAAAGCAATAACACATAAAGAAGTTTATAGGTCAAGAGTAAGAAACTCTTCTCCATTCTTAAGACAAGTTCATGGAGTCAGCATCACTTTCGGTCCAAACTGAATCCATTCAATTACGTCTTAAGGCTATAAGGTGTGTCAATTAGATTTTATTTTACATATATGTGATAATCATGTAATTCAAGATTTTGGGAATTATGTCATGTTTTTAATCATTTAACTTGTAGTATCAGATTTAGGATTCCGAATGCATGATATTGTCCTTATGAATATGTTAAAAATGAAATGTTTTTATTAAATTTAAGTGTCCGAATTGAGCTGCCAATAATTTTGAATATATACAACATCATGTGTATCCGTATGAAATGACCATGAGTAATATATTGAACGTGTATGATTACTTAACTTTCGTAAGTATACATGATGAAATAATCATTAACGCATGGTTTCAGCATAATTGTACACCTTTTGATTAATATGTTTCATATTATCGTATAATCGGCATAATTATTATTGGACTTATTATTGACATATTATATTTGAATGTTTCTACAACTCTACTAAATTATGCACCTTATTGTCCTGCCCTCTATATATAATGCTCGAGATTCTCTTCATATGTTGATGATCTGGGAAAAATGGCATGGTTCAAAGGAATTAAAGTGTTGTAATCCTTTGAACTGTTGCGAGATGGCCCCTTATGCCTTTGGATTTTGAAGGTCAAATACTTGGTAATAATTAATCTACTTATGCACATTATAAAATTAAGATATGTATACTGCAATATGTTGTCTCTTGAGTTACCGGAATTAGGTTTATGCATTATTGCATAATATGAAGTTGCCTTCATAATTCAATAGGTAATATGAATGGTCAATAATGAGAAAAATGGAGTATATTTTATGTTTATTGTTATTATTGGAGTACACAACAATAATATGATGAAAAATTATTGCTTCAACCGTCCATATTCTTCGGACGATTCATATGGCATCATTTTATTAATTATATTATTACAATTAAGTGCATGTAATAAGTAATAGTTAATAATCATAATGGTTGAGGTATTAACATTATTGACGTTACTATAACCTGTTATTAAAGTCTTTATATTATATTTATTTTCTACATTTATGTTGGCCATATTTTCTCTTTACCGAGAAATTGAAGAAGGCATACAAGGATTTTCTCAAGTTTATTCATTATGTTAAAATGCATTATGCATTATATGAATATACTAGTATCATATATTGGATTTATACTATAATAATTGGTGCAAGTGTCTTATGTTTCCACTATAATAATGTTTTTTGCATATTGTACTTTAAGTATAAATCAAATAATATTTATATTTATTTACTTTAAACATGGGATATTAAGTAAGTTTTGCTCATGATTTATATTTTAAGCACTTATGACATCTATTATGTCATAATATTTCTTTTATGAATAAATATTATGAATTTGATATATGATATAAGAGAAATGTGTAAACATGTTAAAGTAATTTTGACTTAAATAAGAAATATAAAGTTAAATTCTCCATATATTGGATTCATGTTGTTGTGATTATTATTATTCACAATTAATGTTATTCATTTTTTGTATATTGATGCTTTCGGTTATCGTACTTTCATAATCATTACTTGAGTTGCATCACATTAATTTACTCTTAACATGAGGTTTTGGGGCATTGTGTTTTTCGAACTGATGTATTGCATAGTCTCTAGCCTCTATGAAAAATTTATGTGAATAAATTGGTCAAATGCTTGGATTAATTTCGTCCACAGACAAATAATATTCATTTATTTGAGCACTATTACGAAATTTATTCACATATTATGCCTATATACATTCATTGTTATGTTAAAATGAATAACATTTCTATATTATATGAATAATTTATGTTGGTAAATTGTTTGAATTAATTTAGTCCACAGACAAATTATATTCATCCATTTGTACACCATTAAGAAATTTATTCAATTAATATAATAACCCATTATTTTATGACATCTTATATTATGGAAAAAGAAATATGTGAATGTTACATTACATTTATTTTCACATAATTTTGAGATAATTATTTTATTCCATTATTAAGAAAACTAGTTAGTCACCACAGTGACCTAGTTAAATGTTAAATGGATACTTTATCTCATATTATAAAGTTGTACAAAATTTTGAGATAATTATTTACGTCTATTATTAAGAAAACTAGTTAGACACCACAGTGACCTAGTTAGATGTTAAAATAGATATTTTATCTCATATTATTAAGTTGTGCAAAATTTTGAGATATGATGGTTACAATATTAATTTACTTCTAGGTGCTTGTTAGTCACCACAGTGACCAAGCTAATGAGTAAATTAATATTTTATCTCAACTAATAGTTATATCTACTAATGAAAATATTAGTTATCTGTCAATATATTATGATAACATGCAATTTAGTAGTTCTTATTATTTAAAACATACATAAAAATATTTTTATGGAGGTGCATGCTTATGATTTAACTTCACTCTGATGGGTTAATTATATTACATATTGACATAACATCATGTGAATAATTCATATTGCTCAAATATGTTGACTAATTTTGTCCACAGACAAATTAATTCACCTATTTGAACAATAATTAAAAAATTTATTCAATTATTATGTTAACTATAATTTTAAATATAGTAACATCAAACAACATCATCATATAATTTAGGTGACTACCCACATGAGCGCTTGAAATTATGTTGTTCAAATTATTATACGTGTTATTTTAAGCTAGATTTGTCGGATATTAAGGCAGTTAGTGGTCACATGATTGGTTACCCTAACGAATTTATCGGCAATGTTAGAGTATATATGAATGGTAAAATCAGTGGGAGTACTAGATAATGAGGATAATCCTATTGATGAAGACATTCACAATAAGGATAAT
The DNA here is from genome assembly GCA_003412495.2 of Echium plantagineum. Classification (NCBI taxonomy): domain Eukaryota; kingdom Viridiplantae; phylum Streptophyta; class Magnoliopsida; order Boraginales; family Boraginaceae; genus Echium; species Echium plantagineum. The sequence continues at coordinate 23,113,642 of CM016565.1, forward strand.
CCTTAAATTATCACTACCACTATCATGGCACAATCACCATTATTGAAGTACATTTATTTTCATAATGACATTGAAAATTACACGAAAATGTATGTTATTCCTCAAGATTATTATTTTATCTAATAAAATCTGAAAGTTTAAAGACAGTGACGGATCTATGTTCAAATATAATTTTAAATTCTAATTTTACATTAATTTTTCCTTATACATATATAATTTTACATTATACATATATAATCATCTAACTTTTCTGCCACTGGTTAAAGACTTGGTTTCTTATTCACAAACCAATAAGAATGATAGGATAACGAAAGGTTCAAAACACATGGACCTTGATTCCTTATTACTTAAGCAAGATGTTAAACTAAATAAAATTGTTATCGTACTCATGGATAACAATTATTGAGCTCTTAATACATTTTAACATCTTTCATGTCTGTTTTCTAATATGTATACCTTATGTTTAAAGATAACAGACACTGTTTTCACTTGAAGACATCACGTGACCATTATGTTATTCTCATTTATGGTCTAGCTATGACAGTTATCAATGTTGTACTACATGGAAGTAATCATTTTACAAAATAATTTGTGCACGCCATGACTCTCATTCATAACTTGATTAGTCAAGACACTTATGGTAACGAAATAAACGAGTGATTTGCATATCATGCGCGTCTTATGTTCTTACGGAAATAATAAACAATCCTCTTAAAGACCAAGTGGGAAAATGTAAGAATATTATTATTTAACTATTATTTATATTAATAATATCCTCATTATGTTGGTCATTAATAGGATGTTTATGTTGCAAATCCGTTACCAATGTTACAACCGTTACAACTGTCACAAAATCATTAGCCTTGATGGACGGTTAATATGACAATTATTTGGAGATGTAGAAGGTCCTTTCTCTGCCTATTAATAGACTCCTTTCTCCATCAAAAGTAGTCAATCCAAAAACTAAAGCAATAACACATAAAGAAGTTTATAAGTTAAGAGTAAAAAACTCTTCTCCATTCTTAAGACAAGTTCACGGAGTCAGCATCACTTTCGGTCCAAACCGAATCCATTCAATTACGTGGCTATAAGGTATGTCAATTACATTTTATTTTACATATATGTGATAATTATGTAATTCAAGATTTTGGGAATTATGTCATGTTTTTAATCATTTAACATAAACCACCACACTCGAAACATATCTTAATTATAGGTTTTAATAATTTTAAAACCAGTATACTTCCTCGGTCCAATATAATCATCAAAAGAGATAAAACTCTTTGAATTCGTCGAGTCTTTTACATCGTAGTATACAAATCTATGGTCACATTTGAAAGTTTCTTTCAAAAAGTTTGACTTAACCAATATTCACATGTTCTAACATAATAGAACTTTTCATTATTTTATATTAAGACAATGTAACCATGTTCATATAGATATCTTGTGAGAGACAACTCTATTTGCACGATTCATCAATAACGTGTTAGAACGATGGTAAATACTATATAGTGAATTTTTAATCCACATTTAAATTCCTATCTGAATGAGATCACTTGACAAAATTAATTGTCAAAATCGTATCTCAACACATCATATATATACATTTCAATTTCAATGAATTGAATAAAGTTTATCGCTTAATTAGGACATCTCAACATCCTAAAAGGATCTTATTTCGACATGGTGTTGTTATCTCTTGCAGCAAACTGAGCCGAAGGCGGTGGACTAAGAAGAAGATCGACCACGAGTTGAATTGGAGGCATGAGAATGATTATCAGGATTAAAAAACTCATGTGTGAGGAGAAAATCATGTAACTCCTCAAATGTAAGCTAAGAGCCGCGTATACAAATTGAGGTCTTGAGATCCCGATACTCATCTCGTAGACCTAGGCCTGTAATTGAGCCGAATCGAGTCGAATATTTGCAAGGTTCGAGTTCGGTATCATGCCTTCGAACCTTTTCGAACCGAACCGTTCGATTTTGGAAATACTTAAAATCAAGGTTCAGGTATCAGTATCATGCCTTCGAACATACTTCGAGCCGAATCTTTTCGAGTCGAATACGTCGGACTATTTCGAACAGAGACGTTTGATCACAGGGCTAGGCATGCCTCATGAGGGGGAGCGGGTGGGGTAGCGGCTTTTGAGAAGAGAAGAGATGAAGGAGGGCCGAAGGGGAGGGGGAGGGTGATCTGGAGAGTAGAGATGAAAGAATTAGAGGAGTACATTGTACATATAAGATAAGGATTTTATCATTAAATACATATATAGTGATTATGGTTTATATGTGGGTTGAAGGGAATACATATATTAGTCCACAATGGTTCAGCCCTCTTATTTAATGACGGGAGGAGGGGTGATCGAGCCGGACTAAATCGAACCGTTCGTCTCGATTTTGGAAATACCTAAAATCAAGGTTCATGTATCAGTATCATGCCTTCGAACATACTTCGATCCGAATCTTTTCGAATCGAATACGTCGGATAATTTCGAACCAAGACGTTTGCTCATAGGCGGGTAGACCCCTCAAAATGTAGATAAGAAACACATCACGAGGAGGTTGTTTTCCCATGGCAACTAAAGTATCATATGTAACCTTAGCTTTTTTAAATATATGCTGCAATGGACAAATCCTGTTGTTTAAGACCAATCAGCTTGTCTTGAAGGGACATGTGACTCGTGAACGATGGATTAGCGAGAGCAATATGTAGAGCCTTCCAGATGTCATGAGATGTCCGTTAATCAACAACTAATGGTATTGTTTCCTCAGACAGATAGGAAATAAGAAGACTCATTAAGAGTTGATCTTGTTGAAACCATAACTCATGTGCTGGATTGGGAACAGGAGGACCATTGATAACAGATATGTGAGGAGGGGAGCATGTGATAGAGCCGTCAACGTAGCCATAAAGACGTTGACCGCGCAAAAACGGTTCGAGCTGGGTCAGCCAATTACGGTAGTTGGTATTAATGAGTTTAATGTTAATATAGTGATAAGCATGTGTAAGGGCTGTAATATGTGGTGGTGGTTGTGGTGGTGGTGGCGGTGATGTAGGTGGTGTGAATGAGGCAGCAGGGGATGGAGGAGCAGGGAAAGTAGTAGCCGTTAAAGTAGGCAAGAAGGTCGAGAAAGGAGGCAAGGAGACAGACTGGTGGATATTAGAGATGGAGGTCTAAAGTTGAGGGAGACCAGATGTATGTGAGATAGTATGGAGGCCTGATGCATCTTGAATGGCAGTGGTACTTGACGTGGATGATCCAAAATCAGTGATAGGAAGTTCCCCGGAACCGGAGGCAGAGGAGGACATACCCTGTTATACCATATTGAATCGTAGAGCACAATTAATAGCTAAATTAATTCATCACACTCTCATGATCTTGTCATGAGCACCAGGCCTCTATTTATAGTATTGACATACAAGAGTTATAGTATACATGAAATATATTAGGAGATAACTATAGTATATAACTAGAACAACCCAATCAACTTGAGTCCTGACTCCTGAGACTTTCAACTACTTGCTAATAGTAACGAACCCGGTAAAATGTCCACCATTCATAGTACTCTTCGCTCTGCTTCTTTTCTTCCCACACTTATTGAAGAGAACTATCGGGACTTTATTAATCGAAAACTCATTTCTATGTGATTGTCGAATGTTCATTTTAGTAATTAAGTATAGAGAATTATTATATGAAGATGCAAGTTGTTCTGCTAATCAACGATAGCAGACTATTACAAGTGATACACATTTGCTTTAAAAGAATCTGCTTGCACTAATAAAAAGGATGATCGGTTCGTAGCTTTTTCTCAACCCATGAAGGAGACAATACAGGACTAGTCTCATAATCCCTAGGGCTCATCTTGATATTATTAACGTCGTCGTCCTGGTCATCATCGTCGTCGTCACTACTCCTTGAAACATTGAGAGCTTCATGTGGAACCTCAATCTGCTCTCACAAAACCTTAATCCTCCAAACCTTAAATGTCTGGTCTAACCCTGCACTGTACAACAAGAACACCATAACAACTCTTCCTATCTCAAGAGACGCCGCCAAGCACTTGACCGGCCCTCGGTGAGCATCCAAAACCGCAAGACATTCATGGAAACAACTCCCTTCCTCCCTCCTCCATATCCTTATCGTTGTATCCTCGGACCCGCTAAATATGAGCTTCTCAATTGCAGCCAAACACAGAACACCGAACCTATGACCTTGTAAGAACCCCCCATGATTAAATCTATAAGACATCTTCTCTTTCTCCCAAAAATTAATAAAACCATCCGAAGAACCCGAGTACAAGAAACACGATGAGCTCAAAGCTAACGCATTAACAGGAGACATTTGGAACTTCAATATCATTGTTAGAGTATGAAAACTTTGGCCATATACTCGCCTCCATATCTTCACACACCCGTCAGATGAACCTGTAAAAACACAACCATCTTCTTGATTCACCACTACGGAATTTATATTATCTTCATGAGCTAAGAACGAATCCATGCAACGATTGTCTGAAACCCTCCATGCTTTTACAGTTCTATCGAAAGATCCCGTGTATAAAAGCCCGTCTGCATGGTAATAAGCCATGCATGATATTCGTTCTTTATGTTGGTTGCTACACGTCTTCGGGAAGAAAACGAAAGCGCGTGTTCTTGGAAAGTTTCCTATTTTCTTCGCCTTCAAATTATCCTCAGACACGAAAATGTTCCAGACTCTTATTTTGTGGTCTTTGTGCGAAGTGAAAAGCATATTACCATGACTTAAAATGGATCTTACGTCGCCACAGCTAGTTTTGACATGACCACTTTCGACACAATCAGGCTGTCGCCATGCTCTAATGCGGCTGCTTTCCGACCCAGTAAAGACTCTGCCTTTGGAAACGGCGATGGAATGAATGGTGCCTTCGTGGCGGTGGAGGGAGGCAATGCAATGGTAAAAGAGGGAAGGGGAAGGTGTTTGAAGGGGTGAAAGTGTCCATGGGGATTCAGGGCTGGGGGGTGGGAGAAATGAAGGGTATAATTGGTAATTCCTTTCAGTGGAAGATGTCGAAATTTGTCTTTCAGATTTCAGAGGTAATAACCGGTGGGCTAGTGGTGATGGTTGGAGTGATTCTCTTTCACCATCTATGAAGCTCCATAGTGTTCTCTTTCCATCGTTGTCCATGTTTATATTATCTATCTCGTTCACGCTTTCTTCGAGACCCTCAAACTAAGGGCACTAACAGCTCCTTATCCTGGATGTGATGTCAGAGATTATCACGGGATGTGTATCGTCTGATAAGGAGATTAGAGTTTGCTCGTTAATCACATCGAAACACAATATTCATTTTAGTGAAATCGAACTTAGATTTCATGAAGAGACGAAGTTGTTTGGCACTTTACACGTAGTTTTTAGCAGCTAAGCAAACCGGGACCTATCTGCTCACTCTACATATATATATCATACTGATCTATTATTTGCTCTACCAATCTTTCAATGATAATGGAACAATCGAATACTATATATATATTTATATAAACTAAGGGCAAGTCTCAATTTTTCAAAAAAAGTGGACAGGTGCTGTGCATGTGTAATAAATATACTTGTTTTGGTAGTTGCTTTGTTAGATAAAGATGAAAGTGGTATTTTCTCTTTAGGTCTTAAATTTAGGTGAGTGACATTAAAACAGTAGGGTAGCATTTAAAAATACAACTAATAATATGCTTAAGTTTTCACGATTGTCTTAAATTTGGGTGACTGACCTTCACATTAAGAATTTAAGACATTAGGTAGCATTTAAAAATACAACTAATAATGTGCTTAATTTTGCACGATTATTGATGACTGTCGCTGAATTTGGTGTCTTTAATTGATTGGTATATTTGTCGATAGTTCAATAGTCTGATAGCATATGATTAAATTTGCATGTAAAAAGTCGTAGGTTTGGTTAAAGACAATTGTTTCACATTTCATTCTAACACTCTATTATTTAATAATTTTGTATTCGTTATTTCACTACTAGAGAACGGACTATTTGCTTCGGATGGGAAATCCGAAGCCAAAAATAAAGCTTGGGAATGACTTCAGATTGGCATCAGGAAGCAGGTCAACTAACAAAATGTTGACTGCCTCTGAAAATGGTGTCGGAATTACTTCAAAATGGCTTCGGATTTATTAATCGATTTAGTTTATAACAAAATAAAATAATAACCGAATCAACTCCGCAGCCATAATTATAATGACATCAAAAATATGTTTGATAATAATAGACAAAATAAACTAAAAATTGAAAATAGTATTAGAATGGAGTCAGATGGGCTTTGGACATCCAATATATTTATTTTATTAGAAAATAAAATAAATTCCAAAGCCAATCCCATTCCATAATGGCTTGGGATTACGAAAAATTTGCAATCTGAATCCAATCCGAAGCCACTTATTCCAGTATTGAATAAAAAGTAAATAATTTGGAAATTACTTAGTCTTCAATAAATACAATATAATCATTAAATAATTGATCAATAAAATTACTTAGTCGAAAGATTTTTGAAAGATACATAAATTGAAAATCTAAACCACCTAAACTATCAAGTCACTTGCTACTAATAATTAAAGCACCAGTATGCAGAAAATAGAAAACTCAAAAGTAAAAGGGACACAATGTTGGTAACCCAGTTCCGTGTCAACGCACGTACATCTGGGGGACTGCCTGTCTAGGGGAAACTTCACTATAATGAGATTTACAAGGAGGGTCTTACTCTGTACGCTCACCGTACACCAATGCCTACACCTAGACTCCCTTATATGAATGCAACCCTTACAGAATGTATCTCCCGATACTTACAAATAAAAAGGTGAAAGGTAGAGACTAAAACATCACTATTGATAATACCTAATGGTGGTATATCAATCGGAAATTCAGTTAGAAGATGGATCTGATCTTCTAACACATCTAGACGACCTAGCACTAAACTAAACAATAAAAGCTTCTTCTTTAATAGCTCTTTGCTCTCTCCAAAAGTCGACATCTTCCAATTACGGTGAGTCCTCCTTTTATAGGCCTAGGTCGTGGGCCTCCTTGTGTATCTTGACGGACTAGGTCAATATACATTAATCTCTTGAATCTCACATAAGGTAATGTGAATCTTGGCCCTTGGCATCTTGTCATTGATTGCGCCTATTAGTAACCAAAGTTAGCATAAATGAATCCAACATAATCCCGCTCCATAATGACAAGATCTTTCCTAATCCATGTTTCCTTTGTCCACACGTCGTTGACCTACTTCCAAATCTTCAACGTGATCTTCTGGGATCTTCCGTAATTGCTCTCATGAATTAGTCTTTCATGTCTTTAATACTTGTCTCCGTAATGATTCTTCTTCAGCTCACTGTTATACTTTTATTTCCATAGCTGGTATAACAGTTGGTCTTCTCAGAAAAACTTGACTAATACACTCTGTGCACTCTTGTGCTTACAAACATGCACTCTTGGGCATGTTTTTCATGACAAATGCTCTTGGTGTTTCAGAGTGTAGAGCAAGTGTTTAAAGACATACAATGGTTCTAGGAAACCACATATCAGTTCAACCATCAGTAGTGTGGTGAACACAGGCAGTCAGATGTTTTGAAAAACATCACATATTGGTTCTAATAAACCAGATATCAGTCCAACCATCAGTGGTGTGGTGGACACAGGCAGTACTCCCCCCATTTGACATAAAAACAGGTCCTTTGTCAGATAGGGAGAGAACAAAAAGTAACCCTAAGGAGCAACAGAATGTTGCTTGGTAAAGCTGCTGTTGAAACAGAGGTTACAAGGTATGTAACAATAGTCGAGCCTCGTGATTTTAAGCTGGTAGAACACACAGACCAAGAGCTGCACGCAGTTCTTCAAATCTGTTAACATCTAAGGCCTTGGTAAAGATGTCTGCCAGCTGCTTATCAGTACCAATGTGCTCCAAGGTCAGCACTTTATCTTCAATTAAGTCTCGAATGAAATGATGACGGATATCGATATGTTTAGTCCGACTATGCTGAACAGGGTTCTTTGAGATGCTTATAGCACTCATATTGTCACAAAAGAGAGTCATAACATTCTGATGTACGTTATACTCTGTAAGCATCTGCTTCATCCATAATAGTTGAGCACAACTACTTCCAGCTGCTATGTACTCTGCTTCAGTAGTAGATAGAGAAACAGAGTTTTGTTTCTTGCTAAACCACGAAACAAGATTGTTCCCTAAAAAGAAACATCCTCCAGATGTACTTCTTCTGTCCTCAGTGCTGCCAGCCCAGTCAACATCGCAGTATCCCACAAGACTGCCATTTGTATCATAGGTATAAAATAGTCCATATTCCAGAGTACCACTAACATACTTGATAATTCGCTTGACAAGTTGAAGATGACTGTCTTTAGGACATGCTTGATATCGTGCACAAACACCCACTGCATAGGCTATATCTGGGCGACTAGCTGTGAGATAGAGTAGGGTCCCAATCATACTTCTATACATACCGACATCAACATCAGTACCATCAGTATCTTTAGTGATTTTCACATGAGTTGCGATGGGTGTTCTTTTAGCTTTAGCATTGTCTAACCCAAACTTTTTCACAATGTTTTTGGCATACTTGGATTGAGACAAAAAGATGCCTTCTTCTTGTTGAGCAATTTGAAAACCCAGAAACATATTTAACTCTCCTACCATGCTCATCTCGAACTCAAATTCCATTTGCTTAACAAATTGGTTTACCAGATGAACTGACATTCCCCCAAACACTATGTCATCTACATAGATTTGAGCAACCATAAGATTGTCTTTCTCTCTTTTGATGAACAGAGTGTTGTCTGCTCCCCCTTGATCATATCCTTTCTTGAGAAGATAATCAGTAAGTCGATCATACCATGCTCTGGGGCTTATTTCAATCCATATAGGGCTTTCTTGAGCTTGTAAACATGATCTGGATTGTGAGGACATATGAAACCTTTTGGTTGTTCAACAAAGATTTCTTCTTGAATGACCCCATTTAGAAATGTAGTTTTGACATCCATTTGATACAGCTTTATTTTGAGATTGCAGGCAATTGCTAGTAGGAGTTTGATAGCTTCTAATCTTGCCACTGGTGCAAATGTTTCATCATAATCTACTCCTTCAATTTGAGTGTACCCCTGAGCTACAAGTCTAGCTTTGTTTCGGACTACATTGCCTTGCTCATCTGTCTTATTCTTGTAAATCCATCGTGTACCAATGATGTTGCTGTCTTTAGGCCTTGGAACTAATTCCCAAACATCATGCCTTTCGAACTGTTGCATCTCTTCTTGCATAGCATTGATCCAATGTTCATCAGTTAGGGCAGTTTTGGTGTCCTTCGGTTCTGCTCGAGACATGAAGCAGGTTTCTCCAAGTAGTACAGCCAGCTCTCTGTAATTTACCTTTTATGTCGAGTGGTGACTCTTTTGGTTAATTCACCAATGATATTTTCCTTTGGATGATTTTTTTGAATATGAGCAGCTAGTTCTATTTCTTTGTTTTCACAGGATTGTTCTAACCCATCTGTCAGATCTTCAGACAGTTCCTTCTCACTATCCTCAATGTCAATGACAGTAGGAAGCTCTGTCAGATTAACCTTAGGATCATGATCTACGACCTTGACATTTATAGATTCCATCACAGCATTAGTTTTCTTGTTGAATACTCTTAATGCTTTGCTGTTCTTAGAGTAACCCAAAAATATCCCTTCATTACTCTTGACATCAAATTTTTGGAGATATTCACGATCAACTAGTATATAACATGTACTCCCAAAGATGTGAAGGTGTTGAACATTTGGTTTTCATCCTTTCCAGAACTCGTATTGAGTCTGAGTGGTTCCTGATCTTAGGGTGACCCGATTGTGTATGTGACAAGCAGTATTAAGAGCTTCTGCCCAGAATTTTGTAGGGACTTGTTTGGCATGAAGCATGACCCTTGCCATTTCTTGGAGTGTACGATTCTTCCTTTCAACAATGCCATTCTGCTGAGGGGTAATGGGAGCAGAGAATTCATGCATTATTCCATGTTGATTACAGTAGTCATCAAAGCTGACATTGTCAAACTCTCTCCCATGATCACTTCGAATTCTAATGACGTTGACTTCTTTGAGTTTTTGTAATTTGTTGATAAGCTTCTGAAAGACTTCAAAACACTCTGATTTTTCTCTTAAGAATTCAATCCATGTATATCTAGAAAAATCATCAACTAGAACAAATGCATATTTCCTTCCTCCTAAGCTTTCTACTTGCATTGGTCCCATGAGATCCATATGAATTAACTCAAGAACACGTGAAGTGACAATGTGTTGTACCTTCTGATGTGGTACTTTGGTTAATTTACCAATCTGGCAATCTCCACATGTGACTTCAACAGATGACATCTTTGGCAACCCTCTAACTGATTCTTTGACAAAAAGGATGTGCAGATTTTGATAATGAGTGTGACCTAACCTTTGATGCCAGAGTTCAGCTTCCTCTGTGATTTGACTTCTAAAGGCTTTGTGAGGTGACCAGAGGTAGCAGTTATCACTTGATCTGGTTCCAATCATGATACACTGTTGGGCTGTGTCAGTGACCTGGCATTCTCCTCTGTTAAATTTGGCATCCATCCCATTGTCACACAATTGACTAATGCTTATAACGTTGGCATGCAGTCCTTGAACAAGCAAGACATCATCCAGTTTGGGTAGTCCAGAGACATTCAGAGTACCTTGTCCAATAATGACCCCTTTTGCTCCTCCTCCAAAGGTAACATGAGCCTTCTTTATTGATTTGATGTCTTCAAGATGACTCTTGTTTTCAGTCATGTGTCTAGAACACCCACTGTCAAAATACCATCCTTCCAGAGAGGTAGCTTTCAGAGAAGTTAATTCAATGTTACTGGTTTGAATGTGAATAGGTTTACCAGTAGACTTTCCCTTTCTGCTGTTAATGCCAGTAAGGGTGACAGTTGGGAATACTTGAGTAGTAAAAGCAATTTCATCTTCCTCAGAGTCCGTATCATCATCTGAGAGAGTGGATGTAAAATTCTTGGATTGTTTCTGAAGATAATTTGGGCACTCAGATTGAAAGTGACCATATCCCTCACATTCTCTACACCTAGTATTCTGAGACCTATAAGGAGGTCTGTAGTTCGATCCACCCCTGGATTTACCAGATCTTCTCTCTGGTCCAGTTATATCTTCAGGTCTTCTCTCAGAGACATCCTCATATCTCTTCTCTTTATCTGAATAGTCTTCATATCTTCGATTTCTTCTAGTATAGTCCTCGTATCCTTCTCCTGGACATCTGTTCAGACGTTTGAATGTTTTTCCAAAGTTCTTTGGCAGGAGACCCAAATTTTCACATATGTCACTAATATTGGGAGTGTCAGCTTTGAAGGCTACCTTCTTGTTCTTTGAATCCTCTGGTTCAGCAAAACTCCCTTCAAATGTCCTGAGATTCCCAATTAGAACATCATATCTATGAGGACAAATATTTTGATTCTTCAATAGCAATAGCCTTAGCTGGAGAACCTTGCAGGAAGTGTTCGGAGCACTTTCCTTACCATTTTCTCATTACTGTAGATTTCACCAAGTGCTGCACTTTCACCAAAAATTTCTTTAATCCTGAAGTCATACTCTTGAATAGTTTCATCTTCTTTCATTGTTATACCTTCCCATAAGGAAGTCAATTGTTGGAGTCTTGACATTCGGACTTGTTCAGTACCTTCATAGGAGTTTTGAAGAATCTCTCAGGCATTCTTGGCTACAGTTTCTCCAGCTATGAGAGGGTAGACATTTTCATCAATACACGAGAAGATAGCATTCATGGCCTTATTATTGAAGAGAGCCAGACTGCTTTCAACATCAGTCCATTCTATTTCTGGCTTGAGGACAATCTGTCCATCCTTAATCTCAATAGGATGATCCCACCCTGTGGTGACAGATAACCATGTCTTTTTGTCACTAGCCTTTACGTACATGATCATTTTATTTTTCCAGTAAGCATAGTTAGTTCCAGTAAGTTCTGGAGGACGAATAGCATTGGATCCGACAGACATTGTGGTGGTAGTACACAAATCACTCTGTGTGTCGAGTGCCCGCTCTGATACCAATTGAAAATCTAAACCACCTAAATTGTCAAGTCACTTGCTACTAACAGTTAAAGCACCAGTATGCAAAAAATAGAAAACTCAAAAGTAAAAGGGACACAATGTTGGTAACCCAGTTCCGTGTCAACGCACGTACATCTGGGGGACTGCCTGTCCAGGGAAAACTTCATTATAATGAGATTTACAAGGAGGGTCTTACTCTGTACGCTCACCGTACACCAATGCCTACACCTAGACTCCCTTATATGAATGCAACCCTTACAGAATGTATCTCCCGATACTTACAAATAAAAAGGTGAAAGGTAGAGACTAAAACATCACTATTGATAATACCTAATGGTGGTATATCAATCGGAAATTCAGTTAGAAGATGGATCTGATCTTCTAACACATCTAGACGACCTAGCACTAAACTAAACAATAAAAGCTTCTTTTTTAATAGCTCTTTCCTCTCTACAAAAGTCGACATCTTCCAATTACGGTGAGTCCTCCTTTTATAGGCCTAGGTCGTGGGCCTCCTTGTGTATCTTGACGGACTAGGTCAATATATTTTAAATCTCTTGAATCTCACATAAGGTAATGTGAATCTTGGCCCTTGGCATCTTGTCATTGATTGCGCCTATTAGTAACCAAAGTTACCATAAACGAATCCAACATAATCCCGCTCCATGATGACAAGATCTTTCCTAATCCATGTTTCCTTTGTCCACACGTCGTTGACCTACTTCCGAATCTTCAACATGATCTTCTGGGATCTTCCGTAATTGCTCTCATGAATTAGTCTTTAATGTCTTTAATACTTGTCTCCGTAATGATTCTTCTTCAGCTCACTGTTATACTTTTATTTCCATAGCTGGTATAACAGTTGGTGTTCTCATAAAAACATGACCAATACACTCTGTGCACTCTTGTGCTTACATAAATATTTATAAAAATAATAATTAAATAGTATTAAGTTTTGAATAAAACATAATCATTCATAATAATAATTAGGAAACCATACATAATCCGATTTTCGATCACTACATGAAAACGTGATCTATAATATATTATAGTTCAATCTAACTACTATTACACAATAAATAAGAAATCTAATTAGGTGAACTATTAATGTTACTTTTTATTATCGCATTCCTTCCATATATCTGGACATTGAAGACTGGGTGATGGTGTACGCTACGAACGAGTCAATCTCGAGCGTCACAACATCGCCCAACACCACATTGTTGACACTTACGCAATCCGCCCAACCTTCGCATAATTTGATTTGTTTTCCATCTCTCGCATTGTATTCTTTTATTTTCATAGGGTATCATCGATCGTCTCCTTTGACCTTTAACCGACAATTTCCCACCAATTCACATCTACACCGGTGACAAAACCCCTTTGGAATTGGTTATTATGATCACACAAACCATTAGATTAAAATTTAATGCTTAATTTATATAGATTACGAACGAACTTTAAAAATAAATTACCAATTTTTCTTCCATGTCGAGCATGATGATCTTGAAGAATTTACGACAACCAATCGTATCTCATTATGAGTACACTTGAATTGATTGGAGATTAGAAGTATGATTTTGTTGTGAAGAACTCCTCTTCAACTTCATGCCCCATTTATAGAGTGTAAAAACTAGTTTGGCTTCGAATTGGCTTCAGAAACGGCTAAATTTGCATTTGATACCGTTATGAAGATGGCTTCGGAATGGCTTCAGGTGTGGACTGTTGATATTGGCTTCGGGATGGGCTTTAGATATTTTGAATCCGAAGCCACTTTATAACTTTATTATTTTTAATAATATTTAATCTTCCATGGATAGGCAAATTTGAATATACATAAATATTTATATAAACAATAATAAATAAGTATCAAGTATTTCAATAATAGGACATAATCATTCATAATAATTAAAAATTAAAACATAATCCGTTTTCAAGATCACTACATGAAAAACGTGATCGAGAATAGTCCAATTTAACTATTATTACAAAATAAAGAACAATCTATTCAATATCGATTATGACTGGTCACAAGCATCTATTTCTTCCAAATAACTTGACATTGAAGGTTGGGCGATTGTGTACGCTACGAACGAGGTCAATCTCGAATATCATAAGTTCTTCCATTCCCCCGACGTGGGCACGGCAGAAAGTCGTCCAACCATCGCAAAGCTTGATTCTGTTGTCATGGCTCCCGACGATTTCTGTTATATGCATAGTGTACCATGGAGTATCTCCTTTGACCTTAAACCGACACTGCTAGATCAATTGGCAGTTACACTGCTCCTAAAATGCCTTTGGAATTCTCTATATATGATGATACAAACCATTAGATTAATAATTATTTATTAGCATAATAATAACTATAGTTTATGAACTATTTTAAAATAAAAGTACCACATTCTTCCATGCTTTCCATGAAGAACACGCAGAATTCTCGAGAACCAATTGTATCAACCATTAACACCGTCTACGAATTGAATTTATTTGATCGAAGATTGTGCTTATGAATTTGTTGTGAGGAACTAATTGATAACTTCATCCCCTATTTATAAAGGTGTAAAAAACCAGGATGCTTCAGAATAGCTTCGGATTGACTACAACAACGCATATATTTAGTGGTCGTATATGTTAGATACAAATATTGTTACCGTTAACGATGGCTTCGGATTGGCGTCGGCAACGGCATAGTCCGAAGCCAATCCGAAGCATGTTTTGCCTATATATTAAAATGCTTAATCTTCAATAAGCCATCATAATCTTCAATCTTCAATATAATATATTTGCATAGAGTTAAATTTAAAATCAAGAAAGTTGCAATGAAGGGAAATGCACATAAAATTTGCCGATTCGAAGCAGTTTATCTCGATGGATATGAATATTAAATGGTAAGTTGTATTCATAAAAAATTTATAAATTATATTTATCTTGATACAATTTTAAGATAGTTATAATTAACTAAGTTTTATTTATTGAACAGGAGCTTAACTCTGAATTTGTTAATCGTTATTCCTCGCAACTGTAAAAAGGAATTGACTGCATTTTTCCACCTGAAGAACTCCACCGTCCATAGTCAGGTGAAGATATTGAAGAGGTCTGGACACAAATTCTACTTCACGGATGGATGGGATGAATACATTTGTGCACACCGTGTAAACATAGGATCATTAATGAAGTTCGAGATAACTACGACAATGCGTAATTATGGTACGTTCATGTTGAATTTGATTGGACGGACCCTGAAGCTCAAGGATCTAACTTCTAGATGTATTATTATTGTTTAATAAACTAGTTCATGTTATCATTTTCATGTTTTTATTTTTAATGTATTATATTTTTCAATTAAAAATAAAGGAAAAGGAAAAAAATAAACATAATATATTTAACAATTGGCTTCGGAGTTGCTTCCAAATTTAATTAATTACATTTATGAAGCCATTCCGTAGCGCACATATAAATTAATTATTTGAGTATTAATCTATCATTGTTGTGTGAGAGGAGTATGGCTCCGTGATATTAACAAGCAAGGGCATTATCTAGTTGCATGATCACGCTCCAAATATTCACCAATCTATCGTTCCTTTTCTGTTGTTCCTTCATTTTTTTTCGATCTGCTCTGAATCAATTGATATTGCACGACTGGCCACTATTTTTCCTTTCGTTTGTAGACACCTCAAGTTTTACGTAATACATTGTAGTGGCTCAATCCCCGCTTGCCAATTGCCATATATCTCTCGAGGTAACGATTCTCAATGCCATCATATTTATTCAATTCAAGTACTTCATGCAATAACCCCTGTAATTATGCCCCCTTTGTACTCCATTATGATTGGTATTGTTTTGGGACATCTATGTGAATGTGACCGTCAATAATCATGAGGACCAATCCAACCATCTAGCTTTATCGGGCTAGTTCAACAATTCAATCATCTAGCTTTATCGGGCTAACTCAACGATGATTGGATTTATCGGTCTATTTTAACAATCCAATCATCTAGCTTTATCGGGCTAACTCAACGATGATTGGATCTCTCAGGCTATCTCAACAATCCAATCATCTAGCTTTATCGGGCTAACTCAACGATGATTGGATTTATCGGTCTATTTTAACAATCCAATCATCTAGCTTTATCGGGCTAACTCAACGATGATTGGATCTATCGGGCTATCTCAACAATCCAATCATCTAGCTTTATCGGGCTAACACAACAATGATTGGATTTATCGGTCTATTTCATCGATCCAATCATCTAGCTTTATCGGGCTAACTCAACAATGATTGGATTTGCCAGGCTATCTCAACAATCCAATCATCTAGCTTTATCGGGCTAACACAACGATGATTGGATTTATCGTTGTATTTCAACAATCCAATCATCTAGCTTTATCGGGATAACTCAACGATGATTGGATTTGCCAGACTATCTCAACAATTGAATCATCTTCACCTCAGGAAATATCGGTATCAAGGACAACAATCCGAACAACAGCATCATTGGAAATAATAGTGTAATACCGGGCCCAGAGTGGGCGATGTGATATGTTTGATATGATTGGTACTACTCATACCATCAAGATGCATCTTCTTTTCGGTAACCCAACTCAGAAGAACTCCAAAGTTAAGCGTGCTTGACCTGGGGTAATTCTAGGATGGGTGACCCACTGGGAAGTCACCCGGTGAGCACGTGAGTGAGGACAAAACGTGATGGAAAGACCCTTGGTGGTTTGTGAGGCCAGTTCATCAAAACAAATAACGTTCCGACCCGGTTTCGGGGGCGGGGCGTTACAACTGATATCAGAGCGGGGCCGTCCGAAATGTGATATCTAAGTGTTATGCGGCGCAAAGTGCTACGTCGAGGACGGGAGTGACCTCTTAAGACCGTAGGAGCCACCTCTAGAGGCTCACACGGATGGTACGGTCCTGGATGTGGAGTGGATCGTTGAGTGTTTAAGTGGGGGAGATTGTAATACCTGGCCCAGAGTGGGCGATGTGATATGTTTGATATGATTGGTACTACTCATACCATCAAGATGCATCTTCTTTTCGGTAGCCCAACTCAAAAGAACTCCAAAGTTAATAACGTTCCGACCCGGTCTCAGGGGCGGGGCGTTACAAATAGCAACCCCAGCAGCAGCAATATCGTCAGGGAACTCAATCCTAGCAGGAGCAACATCATCATCAACGATAGAAATCCAGCAGCATCAACATCATCATCAAGGACAACAATCCAGCAACAACATCATCAGAAATTATAGCCACTCATCATCATCAATATCGTCAAGGACAGCTATCCTAGCAGCAGCAACATTATCATCAAGGACAGCAAAACAACAGCATCAACATCATCATCAAGAACAACAATCCAACAACATCATCATCAAGGACAGCAATCCAACAACATCATCATCAAGGACAGACATCCCAGTAGCAGCATCATCATCATTATCTGCAGTTGAAATACTTGTACCCGAGGTACGTATACATGAGCCCTTGATATTTGTACTTGAAGTACTTATAGCCGAGGTAGTACTTATATCCGGACCACGTGCGACATAGAGATTTGCACATCACATTGTTCAGATGCTCGCATCACAGAGATATAGAATGATATCTGTTTGAGTTTATGACTGAACTTGGGGCTACCAAGCTGCTTATGTACCCATAGGGATCAAGTCAAACATAGTTCAGTGAGGTTGACCTTCTAACCTTATATCAAGGAGGGGAATTGGACAGTTTATACTCATGTTTAGGAGTTTATAGACAGTTTATACTCATATGCGGGAGTCTATAAGTAGTTTATCCTCTTACTTGGGACTTTTTTTTTGTTTTTTTTAGAGATATTTTATCCTCATGTCAAGGAGGTGGTAGACAGTTTATCCTCCTATCTAGGAGAAATCTTGGAAAGAGGAAACCAGTGCCTTGTTAGCTACAATGCTGAGCTCCATGTCATGCGCTCTGGTGGCTAATTCTTCAAAAGTCTTGGGGTTGATTCCTTGAAGAATATACTGCAGATCCCGCTTGAATGCACAAGTTGATGGCCGATGTTTCACATAGACGGTCTTTACAATTGAGACTAAGGTTTCTCCATCTATTGATGAAGTCAATGGCTCGCTCGCCCTACCATTGCTTGGCGTTTCCGAGCTCTATCATGCTGACAGTGCGACGGGTACTATAAAAGCGGTTAGGAAATTGTCGATTGACCCTGGCTCCAACTTTGTGAACCAATCAAATAAGTTTCATTTAAAAGAATGAACAAATTGTTTCACCAGATAATCTCCATTAATCCCAGCATGTTGCAAGTCTTCACAAAATATGCGACATGTTGTTTTGGATTTCCACTCCCATCAAATTGTTGGCGCTTTGGTGGTTGATATCCATGTGGCATCTTCATCATTTCAATCCGCATAGTGTATGGTTTGACGTATGAATGCGAAGTCCTGGGATTTTCGTACTTCTTCTTGATAGTTCCTTCGATAAACTGTTTCAGTTGATCTACGGGGATGAGCCCCTCGGATGAGACTTGAATGCTTGCTTCCTTGGGCGATGTCTTTCCCGAGCTTTTACTAACTTCAGGAATAAGGGGACCCTTATATGTTACATCAGTCTTGCATTCAACTTTCGACATGAGCTTTGAGATCTTCTCATCTTGCCCTTGGTCATACTTGGTAAGTCCCTCAAGGGACCTTGTCAATGCTGCAACTTGCTCCTCTAGAGTTGAGGAAGTAGTCATCATCACTTGAGTGAAGCAATCTGTAGAGTCCTCTATTACCAAAGCATTTGACTTGCAAGCTTCACACCTAATTGACAGTGTAGATTCATAATTGAGGGATGACCCTTCACATCCCATGTTGATCTTTGAATATGATGATGGTTCATGCACTAAAACAGCCTTCTGCGACAATGTGATGTTTTCCTTAGAAGCGTCAACTCTTGTTGGAGTGTTTGCATCGCTGTCAGCTTTCGTCATGCTCGATGTAATCACTTCTACATTTGTTGAATGCGCAACGATGTTGGATTTGATATAAGAATCCATCAAAATTATCTTTGTCACTTGAATTGAATTGTAGGAGAGATGAAACGTAGAGATAGTCCCACCGGGCGATCCAAAAATTGTAACGACAAATTTTCACAGGTCTAAGAAAGTAAATCAAAGACTAGAAAAATGTGCGGTTGCAAATGATATCTTTATTCATGATTGATTTGAATGCGATATGAGTTACAATCTCTAATACTTCTTTGATTCTCCTACAATATGAAGTTCAAGGGCTTTAGTAGCTTGTTCTTGAACTTGATCTTAATTGTTGATTACTTAAAGATTCCAATCAGTCAAGAGAATTCGCAGCTTGTTCTTGATCTTGATTATCGAAAGAATAAGTCAAGGGCCTTTGCAGCTTGTTCTTGAACTTGATTATCCAATGAATAAGGCAATGGTCTTCGCAACTTGTTCTTGAACTTGATTGTTGATTACTCGACGAAAAAGTCAAGTGCCTTCGCAACTTGTTCTTGAACTTGATTGTCGAATGTTTGAATGTTTGAAGATTTAGATAAGTCAAGGGTATTCGCAGCTTGTTCTTGAACTTGATCTTTGAATGCTTGAAGACAGGGGCGAAACCAGGATGAAAATAACGGGGAGGCCAATTTCGAGAAAAATAAAATAGGGGGGCCAAAACAAATAAAAATAGTTAAAGTATCAAAAAAGATGTTAAAAATGAACTTTGGAGGGCTTGAACCCATGACCTCTATCAATTAAATGAAGGTTTTAACCAACTAAGCTACACCTCTACTTAGTTTTCTTACACTTTTTAGTGTATATATCACAAAAATTCAAAAAAATCGTATATAAATATAATGATACCGAAAAATCTAGGGGGGCGGTGCCCACCCCACCCCCCCTTGGGTCCGCCCCTGCTTGAAGATTTGATTAATTCAAGGGCCTTCACAGCTTGTTCTTGAACTTGATCTTCGAATGTTTGATGATTTGATGAAGTCAAGAGCCTTCGCGGCTTGTTCTTGAACTTGATCTTCGAATGTTTGAAGATTTGATGAAGTCAGGAGCCTTCGCGGCTTGTTCTTGAACTTGATCTTCGAATGGTTGAAGATTTGATGAAGTCAAGGGCCTTCGCGGCTTGTTCTTGAACTTGATCTTCGAATTTCTGAAAATTTGATGAAGTCAAGGGCCTTCGCAGCTTGTTCTTGAATATGATCTTCGAATGCTTGAAGATTTGATGAAGTCAAACGCCTTCAAGGCTTGTTATTGAACTTGTTACTTGGAGATTTGAATATTGTTGAAGAAGTTCTTGAATTTGTAGAGAAATCTTGTTGTCTGATGAATTCTCTCTCAATTTTCCTCTTGAGCTTCTCTTCTATGATCTTCTCTCCCTTCAAATGATGAGAATGCCTCCTTATATAGACATTTGAGTAGGCCAAAAGGTTTTAGCCAATTTACAATATAGGCCTGTTGACATGAAAACCTAACGTATTTATCTTATTTATTTATTTAAAGAAAAATATTATGTTTTCAGCCAACATAATTTATATATCATTTAGTTTAATGACAATTATAATTTGATAATAATGTCATAATAAAGATATTTATTTGATCTGAATAAATAATTAATAAATTTCATAAAGCATTTGATTTAGATTTAATTAATTAATTTATTTATATAACATTTTCTTAGTGACAATTATAATATAGTAATAATGTTACATTGAAAATATCTGTATGACTTGAATAATTAATAAATCTCATAATATAAGATTTAATTAAATAATTCTACTTGTCATTACTTTATTGGCACTAAAATTTTAGTGACAACAGTGTGTTTTGAATTAAATGATTTTTCTTTGTGTTTTTGGTTGAGTAGGTTGTGTTGAATGTATTTTGGATGTTTAATTATGTTATGTGTTTTGATATTGTATGTTGGTTGATATTGTGTTTCGGATATGTATTTTAGGTTGTTGAATGCATTTTGAGATGCATTGCAACCTGGAATTCTGCATAAATTGCAGAAACCAGACTGCAAATTTTTTCTACTATAAAGGACTTGGTTTCGGAATGGCTTCGGACATCATAGAGAGTGGCTTCAGAATGGCTTCGGATTTCTGAGAAGGGGACGTCGGATTGGCTTCAGAAATCTGTTATCATATACACCATAGCTTCGGAATGGCTTCGGATAACTTGGCTTCAAAAAGGCTTCAGAATTGATTAATTAAGGCTAAAAATTATTAGAGTTAGTTTAAACATATTTTAAATGGATTCAGAATGGCTTCAGAATGTGGCTTCATTTAATAATTAATGTTAAATCAATGTTTGATTCAGAATAGCGTCAAACATGCATGTTGGATTCAGAATGACTTCGGATCTCAAAAGGGCGACTACTTTTTGTCCTCGAATTATTTTCGAACCCATTCCGAAGTCAACTCTCTTTTCTCTTCAGATTGACTTCGAATTTGGGCGAAGCAAAAAATGTGAATTCTAGTAGTGTTTGTAATACAATTATACTCATATTTTTAACACTAATTTACAAAAAACGAAAAGAAAAATGGATTAGTATATATATTTGCTACGGCCTACGTGTCTATTGGGATGTAACAAATTTCCATTATTCTAAAACTCTTGGCTCTCATATATCATTACTACAAGAAAAGCTTAAGAGTACTGACAACACTGAGAATTGAGATGAGCTCCGCTAAATTTTTTTTAAGATACATATTTCCAATCGTTATTTTTCTTATTTTAAGAGATTTAATTTTTAGAGATAAATTTTAGTAGTAATTTTTTTATTATTCACTCCAAATTTAAATATAAATATTTCACATATTATATTGATATTTACAATAAAAGTATACTTTTTTTAAGCTTAAACTAATATATTCCACGCACATGAATGTCGAATTAAATATATATTTTTAATTATATCTGTAGATGATGAAAAAAATTAATTATTTCCTTTTTATTTTTTTATACAAATGAAATAAAGGAAAAATTTAATTTATAGACGTTTAACTCTAATTGCAAGCGCCCTTTTGTGGAAGCCCCCGCCTTTTCTATTTTGCCCCTTTATATATAAGGAAAGTCGGAGGTCTTGTCATATTTAATTTTATATATCATATATTACTTATATGTTCTTTCAATTTTTCAAAACTTTCACTTTTCATATTCTTATTTATATTCCGGAACTGTCCCATAAAAATACTCCAAAATTTAAAAAAAATTCCTCTATATTAACATTCCACAATAGACATTTGTGTAAAAAAATCATTCAGTTTCCTATTTCAAACATATCACTCGCATATACATACCCCATTATCTCTCATTTAATTAATCATTTGAATTTTATAAGTGAACTAATTAAGGCTAACATAATAACAATTACTACATCAATAATTTGAATATTTATATTAAATTAAAAAAGGATTTATTATCTTTTTCCGAAAATTATCATGGAAATTTTGTATTTGCCACTTGAATGGTAATAGTAGGCACCTTTTAAATCATCTATGCAGCTTTAACATCTTTTAGTCAAGGAAATTTTAAAAAAGAATAATCCATTTGTAGCCTGCATGAAGTATATGGCTTCACATAAATGATCTAACATTGAAGTCATAGCTTTTTTTTTTGCATCCGGTCACCTGAACAACAGTTACCTTTGCAAATAGGAACTTGTACTTTTGTTTGAAAATAGCCACTTGAACATCTAAACTTTTGATTTGTTTGTTTTTTTTACATTTTCTAAACAATTTTTGTAACTCCCCGCCGTAGAAATCAGGTCGTAATATTATTTGATTTGATGGACTAACCTCACAAACCACCACAGGTCTATCCTGCACGTTTTGTCTTCACTCGCATGCTCACCGGGATACCTCCCAGTTTGTCACGCATCCCAGAATTACTCCAGGTCAAGCATGCTTAACTTTGAAGTTCTTATGAGTTAGGCTACTAAAAAGAAATGCATCTTGATGCGGTATGAGTGGTACCAATCAAATCATATCAAACATATCATATCAGCCACTCTGGACCGGGTATTACATTTTTAATTTCAAAATAATGCTTAACTCAAGGGCAAGTTAAGCATATTCGAAAATTTGAAAAAAGTCTGGTACATTTTGAGGAAAAACATTTTGGCACCATAAATTAGGGAAAACTTCAGGTGCTATTGGGGTTGCACCTTTCTTCTTTATTTATTGGCTGCTATTGATGGTGGAACTCACCTGAAAATCAGTTGAAAAATATCATTTTTAAAAATTTTGTTTTGGGTACAGGTGAGATAAAAAACTGGATTTACAAATTTGGGAGTCGGTGAAAAATATATTATTTTCGGTAAATTTGAGTTTGATGGAGACCCGAAATAAGGAATGCTCAAGAAATGCCTTCGACCCCAAATTCAAGAAATGGCTCACCTTTACTCTTTTCTTATTACTATTTCTTCCATCCAACCAATCGTCTCTTCTTTTGGTCTCCTCTACCTTTGGATTGATTTTGCCACTTACCCAATTGAAACTCTTGATTTTTCCAAAATCCCATCTCAAACTCTTGCTTTTTAAGAAAGTTTAGTCAAGATATTGGTTTTTCGGCAAAAAAGTTTCGATCTTGATGTTTCAACTAAAGAAAGTTCTAATAATAATGTTTCCACAAACCCAAATTTCAATCTTGATGTTGCTACAAACAAAAGTTATAAATATTTCTAAGAACAAGGTTCTTGTCGTGTGTAACCCGTTGACTAAAGAATACATGATACAGTAAAAAATTGAAGACGATGAAGTTGGTTAATGAACAAGAATGTGAAATGTTGTTCAATATTGTTAGAATGTTTTAAAATTGGATAAAATAGATATTTAATAGGATTGGGTTAATGGATTTGGTTAGTTTATGGCTTATTTTCTTTTGGCCCCCCAAGGTATTGCCACGCTTTCAATTTACCCCTGAATGATTTATCTTTTCAATTTACCCCCTGAACGATTTATCTTTTCAGTTTACCCCCTATTTTTTTCGTTCCGCCCCTGAAGTATTTTTTTCGCCAAAAAAGTGAATTGAGGTAAGGGCAAAATCGGAATTGCACATATAATTAGATTTTGAGGCAAATTTTGTAATAATTAAAGATGAGGGTCACTAATAAAATTCAAAAAGATATTTTTCATAAATAAATAATTAAAAAAATCCCCCTCCTTCTTCCCCACCCCACCCCTACCCAACCCCCCAACCCCCCACCCCCTCCTTCATCTTCCCCGTAACAACCCCCCCCCCCATCTATCTCTCTCTCTCTCTGTGTTGAAGAAGTGCAGATCTGGGGGGGTTGCAGATCGGGAGGGGAGGTGTAGATGGGTAGGGGGTACAAATTGGGGGTGGGGGGGGGGGGGGGGGGTTTAGATCGGGAGGGGAGGTGCAGATCGGGGGTGGGGGTGGGTGCAGATCGGGAAGGGGGCAGAGGGGGGTGCAGCTCGGGGGGGGGGGTGCAGCTCGGGGGAGGTGCAAGTGCGGGGGTGGGGGGCTGGTTGCAGATCGGGGGGGAGGTGCAGCTCGGGGGTGGGGGGGCTGGTGGGGTGGGGTGGGGCAGTGGGTGGGGGTGGGGTGTGAGGAAGAGGGAGGGGTTAATTTGAAAATTATTGTTTTGTTATTATTAAAAAGTGCCCCAAAAAATTTATGAGTGTGTTATTCCAAGTTTACCCTTCATTTAAAATGAAATTTAATACAAATTTGACGTTTCAGGGGGTAAATTGAAAAGATAAATCGTTCAGGGGTAAATTGAAAAGATAAATCATTCAGGGGGTAAATTGAAAGCGTGGCAATACTTTGGGGGGCCAAAAGAAAATAAGCCTTAGTTTATAAGGTGGCTTAACTAATTTGCCTTACGTAATTATTGAAAATGTTTAAAAACACTGAAAAGGTCAAAAAAATTGAAAGTTCAGGTGCTTATGTGATTATTTGTGAAAAATAAAAGAACAAGTACCTATTTGCAAAAATAACTACTATAATTCAAGTGGCTAGATGGTAAAAAGCCTTAAGAAAAAGTGAGTTGAAACTCTAAGCTACTATTGGCTTTTTTTCATCTGGGCACATGAACTTTTAGATTATCTCAAATAGGCATCGTCTGGTGAACTTTTTCTAACAAGTATCCACTTGGGACGAAAAATTGGCACTTGCATTTTAACTTTTCTCTTTTTTCAGATTTTAAACATTTAGATGGAGGACAAAATAGTCAGATTACATCTAAAACTAACTAAAGCTACTAATCTAATTCAACCTCTACCAAACCTCATTTACCCCCACCTCCATTAATATCTAATTCAAAACAAAACCTCCATCTTTTCAACTTCCATCATCAACCTTTTCTTTCTTCAAGTGTCCCAAAATGTTGTCCAGTTTCAGTTTTCACCACTTATAATGTATGTGAATTGATTATTTATGATCATTCTTTTGTTTTTTGATTTGGGATTTGATTGATTTACCATTTTGAGATTTTGAAGAAAGTTGGGTTTTTTTTTGGTTCTTGGATTATTTATCAACTATTTTAAAATCGATATATTACTATTTTATAATTTGGGCAAATTCAAGTTAAAACCCAATTACTAGTATAATTTTGCTGAATCAAGCTCCGGAAAGATAAATTTTCAATTTATGAGTTAGTTAATCAAATTATCAACGTACCAAGACCACATAAAGCATTGTCCAGCTCTGGGTTTTGATTGTTAAATTTTCAATGTTTAAACTTTGAACTCAAATATTTTTTAAATATTTCATGAATAATTTATCAGAATATAGTATGTTCAACGTATTTTCTTATTAACATAGAGTATTAATTTTGCTTCAAATACAAGTTAGATTGTCAATTAAGGCTGCAAACTCCGTCAACTTTGAGCATTAAAGTCAAACTAGACAATGTCCTTTAATATACTATCTGAATCCCCAGAAATTTGGCAGATTACCACACTTTGGGGGACCCTATTTGCAAGAATGTACAAAACTTTTTTTATTAAGAAACTACCATACTTTTGCAGTGAACTGACTATTTTACCCTTAATGAAAAATTAATAGTATTAGACAAGTTTTTTGGTTTTTTTTCTTTTTTTTCATTATTTTATTTTCTCGTTTTTTGGGTTGAAATGACTATTATTATAATATATTATAATCTATTATAATACGTTTTAATCAGTTTAAATTCACAATGAACTTAGATTTGTCACGATTTAACTTTACCATTTATCTTTACAATTATTTTTTGCACCAAATTGATGTTACAGAGTTTAACACTAACAAAAATTGATATGTTATACATTGCATATTAATTAGCAAAAAATAATTGCACAGAAATAAGATACAACCATAGAAATTGGATGAGTGAATTAGAATTAGTACAAAATACATAGAATTAATACTAAACAAACCGTGAAATAGAAAAAATAAAATAAAAAAGAATTAGATTTCTATTCTTTAACAAGAATCTTTTCTTCGATGGCCACTCGTGCTACTTTAGAACTTGAAATCTCTAATTTCTTCACCCTGAAATAATTAAACTAAAATTCAAATCATCTAACGAGACTATATCAACATAATACCTTATTACAAAACGACATTAAATATTCAAATTACATACATAACACACATAGAACATAAATTCATAGTTTACACATTATTTAAACCCAGAGTCATGTATCATAATAAACTCAACTATATCAACATCATATTTCAATATTAAACAAATTATATGAGTTGTAACTACACATAAATGACATATTACATTATAACGTGCTATGCTCGATTATACTTTAGTATACCGTTATAATTCATTATATTTTATTATACAATGTTATAATCAATTATATTTGATTATACATTGTTATAATTATTAGAAAATGAGACTATATCAACATAATATCCCAAAGATTCAGACTTTTATTACAAAACGACATTAAATATTCAAATTACATACACATAACACACATAGAACATAAATTCATATTTTACACATTATTTAAACCCAAAGTCGTGTGCTCAACTTAAAAAGATTCAAACTTTTGTTCTAAAAATAACGTTAAAGTACCAAAAAACAAACTTTACACATAAATTTATAATTTTTAGTATGCAAACTTACTCATATACCCATAAAAACCTTAAAGATTCAAACTTTTGTTCGAAGAATAACGTTAAAGTACCAAAAAACAAACTTTACACATAGATCTACAATTTTTAGTATGCAAACTTACCCATATACCCATAAAAATCGTAAAGATTCAAACTTTTGTTGAAAAACCTTCAAATAACAAAAATTCAATACACATAAGTAAATAACTAATTGAAAAACGTAATTTTTAACACAACTATATTGAAAAACGTGATTTTAACTCAACTAAATTGAAAAAGATTCAAACTTTACATCTTTAAATGCCCAAAAAATAAATGTTACTCACAAGGATGGATTGAAGCAACGGATTCCAGTCAATAAGGTGGGCGGTATGTATTGAATAAGCGGAAGAGATCGAGAGAGAAAGAGGAGATCGAGAGAGAAAGGGGATGTAGAGAGAAGTATGCTAGAAATGTGTAGTAATAATGATGAAAGAGAGAGAATAGTGTATTTATATTAGATTTTTTTTAAGGGCAGTTTAGTCCGTTCAGTGCAAATGTTTGGTACTTTCTTAATTAAAAAAGTTATGTCCATTCTCCCAAATAAGGTCCCCAAAGTGTGGTAATCTGCAAAATTTCTCCTGAATCCCCTGGTAAGGAGTTCAAGTTGTTCCTCATTGTTGTTAATATTTTTGGCTTTCATGAAAATGAAGATCGGGCACTTAATTTGTTTGAGGCGTCCATTACCATTGATTAAATCAATTCAGGTGAGTTAAGTTAAAATGAAGGCTATTAATTAAGAAGAAAGACTTTCCGAAATGGCACCTGAACTTTGTATTGAAAATTTGGCGCCTAAAATATTTTTCCGGATTGGCACCTGAACTTTTCTTTATATTTTATCTCCAAGATGTCATATTTTCAATATGGCTAACTTGCCATTGGGTTAAGATTTTAAAATCTGCGAACATCTGAAAAAAGAGAAAAGTAAAAGTTCAGGTGCCAATTTTTCGTCCCAAGTGCCTACTTGTTATAAAAAATTCACCATATACCTATTTGAGATAATTTCAGAAATTCAGGTGCCCCAGATGAAAAAAAGCCTTGAATATTTGTATTGTATGAAGTATATGAATTCACATAAATGATCTCACATTGAAAGATGTCATGTCACTACCCTAGCAACTAGCCCAATGTATAAACTGTAACCGATAAAATAGTCAAGTAAGTGTCCTTAATTGTTTTTCTATTTTTGTAAATTAGCGAAGAGGTGAGTAACGAACCAGGACCTTCTGGTCACTGGCAAAAGCTTTTTCCACTAGGCTATTCGATTAACTCAAATAAGTGTCCTTCATTGTTAAAATCTTTCTATAACAGTTTTTAAGGTTTTGTAGTATTGGGAATGCATAATTCTGACCTTTATTTTCACGCCATCAATGCTTATCTTTTATTGTCTGAAGAAATGATTCATCGACAAAATGAGTCACCATCCTAGCTCTTCTTAGCATGATATTGAGAAATCTCATTACTATTACTCAAACAAGCATGAAACGTATGCTTGCATATTCAGCCTCTTCCTGCCAAGCGCCCCTTCTCCTCGGTCCAAAATGTAAAACTGTTGGCAACAGTTCATCACGGAAAATAGGACTCACTAAAATGAGATCACTAACTAATACTCCCTCCATCCCTAATTGATAGGGTCAATTGACTTTGCACAAGTTTTAAGAAAAATTTGAACTTGTTTCTTAACTCATAATTTTCCTCCATTGGCTCCTCTCACAATTTAGTCAAAATATGAATGTATAAAGGGATTTTTAAATTAGGAAAATAGCCCTAACATTTAGGAATGGAGGGAGTACTATTCTAATAGACTAGAAAACATTACGGTGTCCTTAGTGTGGAAATAATATCGAATGTATGGAACATGCATTAAATCCCATAAACGAACGTTAGCCTTGTACATTTGCTCCGTAGATATAATTTTCACCTAAAGTCCTTTCATTTCAATTGCCATAAATTTAACTTCTCAAATCACAACTTACCAAATTTTGAAAAAAAAAAAATGAAATAATCCGAGAAGAGATAGGCATACAGGAAAGGGATCATTAAACACCCATAAATATCTATTTGACGAAGCTCGGGAATTTCATTATAAACTGAATTCGAAGACTGATAGTTACTGAAGCGTAAATCCTCACGAAAGAAGTAAAATGATCTGGTTTCGGAACCAGAAGGGAATATATGCAAGTGCATAATATTAGAGACTAAAGGGAACTTCCAACCCTTCTATAATCTTTGAGACATTATTTCATTTGGTGAGTAAAGGCTTATGTCTTTATGCTCTCCTTAGTCAAAAGGACAAGCCTTCTCGAAGTCTTTTTGCTCTTTACGGCACATCTCAAACTCGTTTGTGTTGTAGTACATGCATCCAGCGTAAGCATCCATCTCCTTGGTACATGTTCGATGCAAGTCTCTCAGCCTACCTTGTCAGACAAAATAACTATAGAATATGAACCAGAATCCAATTTTAATTCTCAAGACATTCAAGAATTTGATTAAGTATCAGATATAATCAAATTTTATATAAATGCAGTCGAGAGAAAATGACAGGGTTTTCAGAATGCCACCTATCCTTTAGTTGTTCACAGTACCATTAGAGCACTGAGAATAAACAGTTGAAAATACACAAGGAATTGGTAATTTCAATGTCTTAGACGAAAAATTAACTTAACGCAAGTGCAAGAGAGAGAATAGGTGGACTGGTGTTGTCTTACGTGATTATCCCTGTGATCTTGTCAAACCAACTTATTTCTTTTATTGTGTGCAAGTCAGAGTTGTGAATAGCGTTTAGCGGCAAAACTCCAAAAGTAGCTATTTAACATGATGTTGTGTGGCGCTAAGATATGCTAGGCCCCACTATGTAAAACTAAGTGTGAGCATTCAGCCTTACCCCTAGGATAACAAGTAGCCTGTTTCCGAATTGATCAAAGACAGTAGTTAAGCAGAGGTACTTGAAGAAAACATGTGGGTCTCTGCTTTGTGCTGGACTTCAAATTTTATCTAATTCAGAAACAATGGGAGAACACATTACTCTTAAATGCATTGTGAATTAAGGAGTTGACGATGTAGGGAGTTTTCATTGCAGAACACTCAAACTACCTAGCTTTATAGTCTTCATACTACTGCAAGAGTTTCAGAAATCCACCGAGGGTCAAATCATACTTGAACTGGCTTGACACGACATTTTGAATGGCATACTGGTTGATGTGGCTGATGCCGGAAAAACACTGGATAATGTGAAAAGACCAAAACAACTGTATCGTAGTACCAAATATCAAGTCAATACTGACCAAGTTTGTTAGGAACATCTAAGAAGCACAGAAAAGTGACCTAAAATCGAACCTTCTTACTAATGTATTTAACTGGATTGATGTTGGTAGTGACTTTGATCCTAAGAGGACTAATGAATAAAGAACCACCATGTCCTCAAGCAAGAACCTCTAGTAAGTTTAAAATTGTTAGTAGACCAAGATAATGCGAAATTTTTACTAGAACCAGATAATGCAAAAAATCCAGATTCAAACTACTCATAAGTAGCCAATGAAAGAACAATCTAGTTTAAAATGACCCTTCCCTTTCAATGAACGAGATCAACACGAACTAATAAGGCCTGTTTCGCCACAATTATGATCCTTGTCGTGATGGTCACAAAGTTATTGCATTGTCTCATTTCTATAAGGCAAAGTCTACAACTTCTGCATCATGACTAATATTAGATGTCTAAAGTCCTCAATCAAATTAAATACCTCGACAATCTCATATCTCAAAAAAAAAAATCATAATGCGGTGATTTCTGATTACTGATAAATTCCATCGTTTAATCAGAGAAACAAAACAATAGAACGACCAGAGACAAGCTAAACAGAAACATAAGAACACTAATAATATGAACATACAGAGCTATCATTAAGTAATCAAGATGAATTGGCTTACAGGCTAAGGACACAGCTGGTAACTTGCTGGCCTCTGTCTAGGCATTTCTCAGGGTTGGGGTCATTCTTCTTGCATTTCAAGAACGCCACATTCTGCTCACGGCAGTTGGTAGCAATGTGCTTAGATGTCGCCATCAACATGGCTGATGTTGGAATAGGATCTCCAACTGTGTTTACCGTGCTCGCCATTCTGCAATTTATCACTAAACAAACCACAACAAAAGGAAAAGTCCAAGTTCATATCTTGCCTATAACTCCTCCATTTCAAAAATACTTTCTAGATTCGAATTTGGAGCATTATCTTTTAAATCTTGAAGACACAAAACTTCATATATGTTCTAAAATATTCGATCGAAAATATCAAATGTTAGAATATTTATGGTCCATTAGGATATGGGTAATTTTAACCTCGAACAACTGAATACAAAAGATTAATTCCCAAACGGGGAAACTTGAAACTTCACATAGATTCACCTAGCTTCATCCAGTCAAACGAAAAAAATTAAACACAACCACCACTATGAATCGAGGTGGCAAAACATAACTACACTCGGGGAAACTTAGAAACTTCACATAGATTCACGTAGATTCATCCCAATCAAACGAACACACAATCAACTAGGACAAAATAAATATAGAAACCCAAATGAGAATGAGCTTTTTTGTTCGATTGAGATGTTATTACAGTTTCAGTGATTAGATTTATAAAGATGGTTAATTAATTAATCGACAAATTAAATGTAAAAAAAAGCGTTACCTTTTGGGTTGGGTATTTGGCAATTGCTTTCTTCTGCAAACAATTACTGACTAGATTGCAGAATGGAGATCGAAAGAGGGGTGTAGGGTCGACTGTTAAATTACTTTTATGCCCCTATACTATACTCCCTCCAATTTAAATTGGCTTATTTTCATTTTAGACTTTGAACTATGATGAGAGTTTCAAATTGGACCCTAATACTATCATAAGCCTCATATTGGACCCTATATTATAGTTTGTCTCATTTTGCCCCCTAAAACGCCAAATATGATGTAATTACGTTTTAAAATAAGGGCAAAATCGGAATAGCACACATATTAAACTTTTGGGGCACAATTGCACAAATAACAAAACTTGTTAAATTAAAAATAAATCCCACCACTTCATCTTCTTCATCAAACCCTCAACTAGTGCTGTTAACGAGCCGGGTTCGAGCGAGTAACGGGTTATTCAGCTGGGTTTTTATTTTACCGAGTCTCGTAATTACCCGGTTCTAACGAGCTGGGTAACAAATGTATTACCCTCGTATCGCTCGATAAGGACACGAACGGGAACCGAGCCGGATTTTTTCGGGTTCCGGGTTATCCCCAAATCACTCTCTTTCCCCTCCCTTCATCCCATTATTTCCCTTTAATTCTTCAACAATTCATTAAACCACTTTCTCACCCCACCATCTAAAACGTAGCAATTAACGCTGGAAAATAAGGTGTCAAATGAACAAATACCGCAAGGGTGATCAACAAAGCACCACCAAAAAAATAAAACTTTATTGCGACTCAAATGCCAACCAGTCATACCCATTGGAGGAAACAACACCATACAGGCTGCCAACACACCTAACTGGACAACCTCAAACATAATATACCAAATGATATTTTGGTACAAAAAGTATTTAAAATTGCGAAAAAAAACAATTTTCGGAGCAATGGAAATCAAGAAATGAGGAGATTTTTAATCTGTAAGTGGTTTTTTTTATCTAATATCCTTTTGGGGGGGTTTATTTTGGTACAAAATGCATTTGAAATTCCGGCGAAATGCAATCTTTGAATCAATGGAAATCAAGAAAAATGAGGAAATTTTAATTTGTAAGTGGTTTTCTTGATCTATTGATTATTTGGGTTTAAAATTCCAAAAAATGCAATTTTTGGATCAATTGAAATCAAGAACGGATGCAATTTTGATATGTTTGGGGTTTTCTTGATCTGATCATGCTTTTACAGGCTGATCCGTTAGGTGAGTCTGTTTGTGAATTGTGAATGAAGGGAGGATGTCGGGCCGATCTCAGTAGTAGGAGCCAGGAGGACGGTCATTGGAGCAAAATGTGATGTCGCTCACATTAAGCGCCCCCTCACGTCGTGTAACGACCCGCCCCAGGTGGTACCGCCCCCTCACGTCGTGTAACGACCCGCCCCAGGTGGTACCTGCCCTGAGGTTAGGCTCGATAACAAACTAGAATCAGAGTCACCAACCGATGGATGACTCAATAAATAGACAGTTTTAAAATACAA
This sequence comes from Echium plantagineum, assembly GCA_003412495.2. NCBI lineage: Eukaryota > Viridiplantae > Streptophyta > Magnoliopsida > Boraginales > Boraginaceae > Echium > Echium plantagineum. The sequence continues at coordinate 23,147,064 of CM016565.1, forward strand.
GTAAAATAGTTTAAATAACTCCGTGAATTATGAGGAAAGTCATGCTGAGTAAAAGTAATAAAGTAACTCCATCGGGTGTTCACCCAAAACCCCACAAACACAAGTAATAAACAAAAATGCAACTGATAACCCACGCAGGGGTAAGATAGTCAATAAGTATATGTAAATAGACTCGACTCCAAATATGATGACTGAGGAAACTCCTAATGCCGTCCGTCTCTCAACGATGTAGATACTAACTCTGTCGATCTAGCCTGAAAAGATAGGTCCCCGAAGGGGTCAGCTCGACAGCTGGTGAAATCCTTCTCACGCGTGGCTACCACCCCACATACGTGATGCGAAAGCAATGAAGTAACCGAACAATAATTATAAAACTCAACATCAACAATAAATAGTCTCAACAACAATAATCACATAAATGCAATCACTATATGCTCTGGATCCGGACTTTCGCACTGTACAGTACTCTACCTAGCTCAACCTGCAGGGAGACCAACCCATATAATCATCACACATCTCATCATCCACACATCTCATCCATCACACCTCACAACATCACACAAAACCCCTGTACTCCGCATATGGGCCCATCACAATCATGGCGCCCCGTCAATCCTACGTTGCCGGATCTGGACAACACACACAACATGTATACGACCCGTAAGTCCACCCTAACATCTCTACTCATGCTCAATACTCAACAATACTCATCACAATGTATCCAAGTATACAATCACTACCACACAACACATACAAGAGTAAATAACAACACGTGAGTAAGAACTCACCTCAAGCACAGCAAGCAAATAATACTCCCACGTCTTGCACTGGAATAATCACACAATAGGACCTATATAACATATAAGTAACATCAAATACCACTCAATATACGCCCCATCCCACTCGTATTCGCTTAATCTTTAATTACCATACGTAAGATAGCTTTTTAGTACAATTTTGGAAAAAGACAATTTTGCCCTTGGGCGGAAAATGACCATTTTGCCCCTGGGTCCCACTTGGTCACACCTAATCAAAGTCAACTATGGTCAACACTCGGAAACATCCAAACTTTATTCCCATGTCATGCCAAGTCAATCACTTATCTTATTCTAAGATTAAACCCTTACTTCTAGTCAAATTACGCTTTTGCCCCTCAATTATACTTATTTGTACTTTTGCCCCAATTTCCACAATATTACACTATGACCCCAAAATCACTTTAGTTTATAACTTAGGCCCCAATTTGCCCCTTTTAACCATTCACCTTGCATCATCGCCATATACTAGCCTAACTTCACATTTTAACCCCTGAACTTTATTAACTCCAATTCTGACCCCGAAATATATCATACATCAATACACTTAACACCCCCAACATGAAATTAACTATTCTAAACCCCTACAACACTCATTCCAGTACCTAAAGTTGACATCTTATTTTTAAGCTTCTATTTTTCCACTTGAGTCCCCGAACTTATTCGAATTCGCATTTTAGCCCAATTCTTTCATACTAACCCAATATTCATACCAATAACAACCCATTAATCCTTATCAAGCCTAAATCAAGTCCTTAATCTCGTCTAATCATTCTTCGTCCTTAACTTAAATCAAAATTCCCCAATTCGATAATCTAACCCTTTATTTCGATCCAAAATTGTTCTAATTCAACTCTTATCAATTTAGCCATACTTAAACACTCTTCTATCCCAACATACAGCCCCTAATACAACATGTAACTCTCTTATCTTATTGTCGTCGAATCACCTCCATCAAGAACTCGTACGCTCACTCGATCAAACCCTAAACGAAGACACCCTATTCGAACTAACACCTAAATTCGATATAGTACTCACCCTAACTAAAATTCCCAGATTTATATGTGCACCTTATGCCCAATTGCCTTCGTAATTACACTTTGCAACATGAACTATAACCCTCGAATACCCCTAAACTATTCGACCTTCATAATTGCCTCCACAACTCGATTTTTATTCTGTTTTAAAGCATAATTGACTGCCCTACATCACTGTTACATGTTTTACAAAGAGCAAATTCCAGAATTTCACAAAAAAAAATCAGTTTGTAAAGCCAATTTCGAAACCCCTTTTTCACGCGTCCATAACAATCGAAATACACAAGCATATGGTTCAAACTTTACCTTAATCCGAAGAGGGGAAAGGTAGGAGGATGATAGGAGGTTCAATTCGCCATTTAAATCGCTGGATTTGGTCTAGAAACGAGGGAGAAATCGCTACTTAAAGCTGTCAAAATCGGACAGAAAATCAGCTCGAACAGTCCCCAAAACAGTCAGAATTCGCGATGAAAGGATCGAGAAATTACCTGGTTTTTGCAGCGAATCTCAAGTATGATATGTAGGTATGAGAATGGCACAAAAAATCGGGCAAGAATTGTGCTAGAAGATGATGAAATCGCGGCTGGAAGGTGCTGAAGTGATGCAGCGTAACCTGCTCAACAGCGCCCCAAAACGATTGAATTTGCTGCAAGTGGGATGAAATTTACACCTGGTTTTTGCCCCGAATCACAAGAAGGAAGTGTAGGGATGAAGTTGTAAGAAACGATTGGGACCAAAAGAGGCTTGGAGGTGCTGAAATTTCGTTCGCAAGATGCTGGTTTGCAGCTAAAAAAACTGAAGGAATGAAGAAGGGTTCACGCGGTTGTGCAATTAAATAGGCTGATGGGTTTGGGCCGGTTCTTGCTGGGCTGGTCCGTTTGTGGGCTGGCTCGGTAGGGATTGGTCCAAACATTAATCGAATCGAATACGATTAAAATACGACACTTAACGAGCTCTAACGATCGCATCGAGTCCAATCTTTTTGTTGTTTTAAATTTTTTTTTAATCTAAATTAGCTAACTTAGGACGAAATATTACACGTCGAACCCACAGCTTGAAAGGGAGTAAATCACGGTACGATCCCACGACCAGAGTGTATAGAGGTCTGTCTACGCTGCGCACTTAGCCTGGGATAAAACTCTCAAACTGCTGCTGGCGTGGTTCGAATCCATGCAAATTGGACCAAGAGGACGGCCATGTATGAATCTAATTGGGAGTTTTGAGGAGCTTTGGGTTGATTTGGTGTAGTTGGTGATGGTGTTCTCTATGTTATATCTTAAGATTTCCAGATATGCAAGGTAAAAGTCATAAACAAATTGTGATGCCTGAAGTAATTGTCTAGGTCGATTTACAATTTCCTGATCTCCAACCCAATATGTTGTGTTTGCAAAAGTGATGTTGATAAATGATAATAAGACCGACATTGCTATATATAAAATGTGAACTGTACGAAGAAGATGAAGTGGTGGGATTTATTTTTAATTTAATCAGTTTTATTATTTGTGAATTGTGTCCCAAAAGTTTAATATATGTGCTATTCCGATTTTGCCCTTATTTTAAAAAGTAATTACATCATATTTGACGTTTTAGGGGGTAAAATGAGACAAACCATAATATAGGGTCCAATACGAGTGTAACGCCCCGACTCGGAAACCGGGTCGGAACGCTATTTGATTTGATGGACTGGCCTCACAAACCATCATGGGTCACCCATCCTAAAATTACCCCAAGTCAAGCACGCTTAACTTTGGAGTTCTACTGAGTTGGGCTACCGAAAAGAAGATGCATCTTGATGGTATGTATACTACCAATCAAATCATATCAAACATATTTTTTAGATTTTGTTTTTTATATTTTTTTTTCTTAAAAGATAAAAAAGAAAAAAATAAACTAAAATAAAAATCAAAAACAAAATTAAAAAAAAAACAATTTTTTTTAAAAAGAAATCTAACAAAACGATTGAAAAAAATAAAAAAAAACAAGAAAAAATGATGATTAAATGCCTATAAATATGAACGGACAAAATTACCCTCGCTAAAAACTTACAAAATGCACCCAAAATATTTCAAAATAGCCCAGTGACCAAGTTTTCCATAAAAAAATGCAGTTGAGTTATCTAACATGGTCCATTTAAAATGAGGGTGATCGACCTGAAAATATTGGGTACTTTCAATGATCTTTGGTGCCATTAACCCTAATTACTATTTTTAAAAATTATAAAAATTTACTATTACGAAAATACTCTTGAATATAAATTTATCTATATTAATTTTATATTTTTTGAACTAAAGAATAATAAGTAATTGATAGGCAAAGTTGGGCACGCAAAAACACCCTAAATTTTGAATTGGAAGGAGTACCATTTTTGTAACTTCTTGGAAAATGACTTTTTCAGCTTCTTTGGGATCACATCCGCTACTCGTAGTTTGCGCACTGGATAGATCTCAGACTCGACTAAGAGAGTTTTGAAAGGGGAACCGAACACCTCGTTGTCATAAGATTACTTTCTCCACAAATGTGACCACTATTACATTTTCTTCCCACCTTCCTCTTCTTTCATGTATGGGCACAAGGCGACAATCATCACTCATGTTTACATGTGTTCACCAATTACTCACTTATAAATATTATGATGATCTCATTTACTCACCAACATTTTCAAGTTCGTTACTTTTACCCTAAGATATTAACTATTTGGGCCCTAAAACCAATTATTAGTTACATTTACCATGCACATCACTTTGGTGGTGGTGGTGGTCAGGGGCGAAATCAGGATCAAAATTCAAGGGGGACCAAGTTGAAGTAAAAATTTTCTTGAACTAGTTGAAGAAAATACGATAAAGTAAAAATTATAAAATTTATCTTAAAAATACTCTACCACCTTTTGCTCTATCGTAATTATTGATAATGTTATCGATAGAAATATCTGTAGCTATTTCATTTTCACTATAAATGACGTAAGAATTTGAAAGATATTATCATCCATCTTGTTTCGATTTTCAAACATCCTTCTTGAGATGACTCATTACAAAAAATATTGTTCAACTATTCCAATAGTTATTAAAAATGTAAGAACAAACCAAATCAATCCATCAACTTTCAAGGATTTATGTTTTTGGCTTAGTTAACTTTTGATCATTTTAATTGATTATGCTATAATAATGATTAGCTCATATTTTAATTGATTGATTTTTTGTTTGGTTAAGTATTTTTATTTACTTGTCTAATTGTATTAGTTATTAATTAACAACTATTTAGTATTTTATGAGCTTATAATATTAGCAATTAGTTAGTACACTGTACATCTAGTAATGTTAGTATGCAATTAGTATTTAATAAGCCTTAAGAAATGAAGTACAATAATAAAGGTCTATTGAATAGTAGAAGAATGGGATTTAAGTGAACCAAATAAAAAAAACAATAGCACAGCTGGGACTCGAATCCAGGTACATATGGTGACCACAATTGGGGGGGCCAACTAAGCCAAATGTCTTTTCATTCTAAGTTTTTCATATACTAGATGTAATAAAATAGCAAAACCCAGGGTGGGCCATGGCCCCCCTACCCCCCTCTCCTTCCGCCCCTGGTGGTGGTGGTGGTGATGGTGGTGATGGTGGTGGTGGTGGTGGTGGGGGAAATAGAAACTTTCCATGTATTCTCTTTTTTTGTGCATTCCAATAAAATCTTTCGCGAGATATTATATTAAGAGTGGCAAAATGAGAAAAGCACATCGAAGTGTTATTAGGGTGATTAGAATCATCGTTGAAATCGGAAATAAACACATCAAGTAAATTCAAAAGACATCCAACATTAGTCGGGAACCAAAAGATCTTGCAGTAGGAATCCAAAGCAGTCTTCAAAATCGGATCCCCATCATCATTTTTCTTCAATCTACAAATGATTCTATTCCATACCTGAGAAAAGAAGGCATCAGTAATGAGATATGCTGCATGATTATTAGTGTCTTTGAGAAGGAGGAACGCCGTGATGATAGCTTTGATGGATTGCTCAAAATCAATCTCTCTTGCGTCTTGTGTTTCATACTTAAAAATAGGGTCTCCGTTAATAGTGCGGATTCATTTTTGATACATAATGATCTTCCAGATTGGGATTTTATCATTAGAGGAACCCATGCAAATTTTAGTGTCTCTTTTGTTGCAAGGAAGAGTGAAAATCTTTAGAGATGAGGAGGTGTCTAAAGTTAAATATAATGGGGTTTCTGGTATTGGCGTTTGTGATTGTTAATGGTGTTAACTTTGGGTATAATCTTAAAAGGTTTTTTAATTTTCTGAGAGAAAACAAGTTCCCAAGAGAGAGATTATTCTTTAATTTTGCTTCTGAAGTGAAGAAGGTTAGGGGAGATACCATTAAAGATAAGGTCATTTCTGAAGAGCCAAATCACCCAAATAATACTACAGATTTTAATAATGTGGTAAGTTTCTTTCGAATCGTTGATTAAGTGAGGAAGTTCAGTTATGTCATGTGGTAACTGGTTGGCGTTGACACATCTATTTTCTTTTTCTAAATTAGGAAAATATAATGATTTTCAAATTGTTTTATATTTGAAATTACTATTCTGCCCCATGAAAAGTCATGTTCTTGGCATATGCAATAAGAGGCAATTGACTTTTTACGGAATAATTAATAACAAAAATAAAAGACCAACTTAAACAGATTGGTAGGTAAATGAGACCATAATTGATGGTTGCGGCTTTTTGACCTTTATTTATTGATCATTTATATTGTTTGAAGCAACTTTTGATCCATTGCCAAGTATTATAATTGACCGATTGACTAGAAACTGTGATTACATTATAAGGTCACAATTGAACCGATATAGCAGGTCTTCCTTTTTAAAGATTTTTCTTAATTCTTGAGTAGTCTACATCCCTTTGAGTGATAAATTCTTAAACTTATAGATTTTTATAATCTTATTCCATTATATTTGTGGTATTAATCTAGATCATCTAATCCGAAATAAATTATATTGATAATGTCGTCAAATTCATTTGTCCAATTATTCTTTGCAAAATTATAAAGTTTTTAATATCCTAATGTAATATGAATGGATAACGTCCACCTATACATATCTTCATTTTTTTTATCAAACATGATACATCTCATAAAAAGTGAAAGTTTGGTCGACTAAAGTAGTATGATTTTCAAGGTTAAGTATTCTCGATATGATCATGTCTTACCATCACTTTTGGATAAAACAAATGAATGATTACGAATTAACTGAATGCATAAGTAAGCTACATGATTAACATCAATTGATCAACATATTCTTAGAATGACTAGTTAAACTTCCGTTTTTACTCATTTATATATGCATGTTTTAGATGAGAAATTATCGCTAATTTAAATGTGTTAGATGAGAAATTTATTTGCTATCCATGTTTGTAGGCATCATGTTTTAAATGAGAAAGTTATATGGTGTCCAAGTTTGTAGGAATCATGTATGAATTTATTCATCAAAATTAGTATTGCAAAACTCTACGAATTGGTTGTACCACCGAGGTATTTATGGAACAACTTTTAATAATATGTTAATGTAAAACACAACACGTGAAATAGTCCATGTAATGTAACCATCAAACCGATACAAAAATAAAATACACCTTTTAGTCGAGAATTGATATTCTTTGGAATCTTACCACGTTTAAAATTGTGAAAAATCTTAACGAATATTGAATATCTCCTCATAGCTCACCTACAAAATTCACATCTTAATGTTGAAAATAAACTATGTATAATTTGGCATAATGTTCTCTCCTTATGGCTCACCCAACCCGAGCTATACAACTTTTGTAAATAGTATAATGGAAATTTGCCAAGCAAATAACGATTTTGAATGATTATATATATATTATATAATCATTAAAATTATTTTTTATATTAACTTTATTGATATTTAATGTTTTTATTAAATATATTGATATTAAAATGTAATTTTTAATATTTTAATTTTAATTACTTTCATTTTCTCAAATATGTTTTTAAATTAATATAATACTGGTACTCTGATTACCTCATTTGAGGTATTAACTCACTACCACCATATTGAGGTAATAACTCATTACTTTGTACAAGGTAATAAAAATCCAAATAATTTATTAACATTATAGATAATATGTGTAATATTAAATCATTAAATTTATTTTTTATATTAACCATATTAATGTTAATTTTTTTATGTGAAATATGTTAATATTGTATGTGTAATTTTTTAATATTTTAATGTTAGTTACTTTCATTTTTTTTAAAGATGTCTTGAAATTAGTATGATTATTTTATAATACAATATTAAAACTATGTATATTGTAATACTAATTTAAAATTAATTTTAATATAGTAATTACTTTAAATTTATAGAATATTAAATATAGTTGCAAAATTAATACTCAATATTTTTAAAATATATAAAATATTAATATTATTTCTGTGCAATTATTTCATTAATCTATTAAATATTTATTAATATTACGTTATTTTTATTTTTCATATATTAAGTATGTAAGATAAATTATTTCACTTTTTCATCGCTAATTATGAAAAAGATAAAGATAAATTAGTATTTCATTTCTATAACATACCATACAAGGTAATGAAATGATTCAAAACATTGATTTCACATGACTATACCTTTCCAATCTTCATTCCATCTCTTCTCGTTGAAAAGACAGCCTCTGATCGTGAATACAACGTGAAGGACATGACTCAGGCAGACTTTGGCCGCCTCGAGATTGAGCTACCCAAGGTCGAAATACGCGGGCTGATGGCTTGCAGGTTTGAGTACGGTTCTGCACAGCCCTTTGAGGGTGCAAAAATCACTAGAAGTTCGCACATGACTATCCAGACAGAGGTCCTGATCGAGACCCTGGCACCCTTGGGAGCCGAGGTTAGATGGTACTCTTGCAACATCTTCTCGACCTAGGATCATGCTCCTGCTGTCATTGCCCGTTACAGCGCTGCTGTGTTCGCCTGGAAGGGCAAGACCCTCCAGGAGTATTGGTGGTGCTCATAGACGTCTTTTGATAGAGGTTTTGGTGGTGGCCCTGATCTCATTGTCGATGATGGTGGAGATGTTACCATGCTCATCCATGAGGGTGTGAAAGCCGAAGCAGAGTATGCCAAGAGTGGTGGCCTTGCCTGATGCAACTACTACCGACAACCCCGAGTTTCAGATTGTTTTGACAATCATCAGGGATGGGCTAAAATCGAACCCGACTAAGTACGCAAAGATGAAGGAGAGGGTGGTTGGTGTTTCCGAGGAGACTACCACTGGTGTCAAGAGGTTATACCAAATGCAGCTTAGACTCTTAGTAGAGGTCTCTTGTTCCCAGCTATCAACGGCAATGACCGTTACCAAGAGCAACGTCAATTTGATATTGGCTATATTTCACAATGCACCATGAACTATTGTCAACGGATCAAATAAGGGATTGAACTTCTGAGTCGGTTAATGTGTCCACTAAACTTTTAAATCGGTCAATTTGCTCCCTCAATTACGACGAACTAGTCAGTTTGTGAATTTTCACCATAAAATTTATAACTTCAGGTTTTTAAAGAAGGGCAAAAATAGATATTCAACATCTTATATGTATTTGGGGGTTAATTTATAATGTATTTGGGGGTTAATTTTATTTGTTTTAAAAGAGGTCCACTATACTTTTTATATTATAAACTAATCCCAAATATATATGATATATTGAATATATATTTTGCCCTTCATTAAAAGTTAAAAACTATCAATTTTATGGTGAAAATCCTTAAAATGATTAGTTCGACGTAATTCAGAGGGCAAATGGACCGATTTAAAAGTTTAGGGGACACATTGGCCGACTCAGAAGTTCAATCCCTTATTTGATAAATTGATAATAGTTTAGGGAGCATTGTGAGATTTAGCCTTTGATATTTTGATTTCATAGATCACTTTTCTTGATTTTTTTAGTTCTATTTGTTAGATCCCATCTGATGTTGTTTTCTTGAGAAGTGCACAAATTAGTTTTGATGGTTATGCAATGATTTTATCGTTAGTTGTATATTTTTGTTTAGCTCGTTCAAATATTAGATTAGTGGCCTTAATGAGTTTTATGTTCTTTTTTACGTGAAAGATTGGGTGCATCAATACTTCCATGCATCAGGTGCATCAGGTATCCATTTAAAGGTTTCACGTGGGTACTGTACCCACTTGAAACTTCATCATTGGTAATTGTACCCAAATTGTACTACAACAATGGTACAATACCACATATTTATCAATCCAAAATAAATATGTGGTATTGTACCATTGTTATAGTACAATTTGGGTATAAGTTTGATGAAGTTTCAAGTGGGTACAGTACCCACGTAAAACCTTTAAATGGGTACCTGATGCACCGGGTGCACCGAATTATTGATGCACCGAATCCGGACTCCTTTTTTACATATCAGTTCGACAACTTGTATGGTTGCCGACACTAACTTCCCGACGGTCTGATGAGACCAACCGATGTGATGATTGCTGGTAATTAAGGTTGCACTTGTTGCTGGTTATGGTGATTAGGGGTGAGCATGGGTTGGGTTGGGTGGATTTTGGCTAAACCCAACCCAACTCAAATTTGTTGGGTTTTAAAATTTTCACCCAAACTCAATCCAAGAATTATTGACCCGTTATTTCGGGTCCTCCGATTTTCAGGTTGGATTGGGCGGGTTGTTCATACGTCATTAATTTTAACAATTAAAATTATATATAAAAGACCCAAACTCAATCCAAGAATTATTGACCCGTTACTTCGGGTCCTCCAATTTTCAGGTTGGATTAGGCGGGTTGTTCAGACGTCATTAGTTTTAACAATTAAAATTATATATAAAATAACTCAGAAATTACAATAACAAAAACCATAATAGTTGTAGAATCGTATAAGACCATTAGTAACTCATTCAAAATTTAAAATCCGCAAATTAAGTATCAAAATCTAAAAATATTGCAACATTATTATGGTTGTATCATGTTTTCGATCTACGACATGTAAACGATTAATAAAAATAAATTAGACTAATATATTTAACTTAGATAACATATAATAATATTAATTACATGTAGCAAAAACATACTAATCAGTAATTACTTACTCAATGTTGATATTATTGAGATCATTTTTCTTTCGTTCAAAATCTAAACTTGAACACATCTTATTATTTATCTAACTATACGTGCCCATTCTTTGAAAAATGATTTGAAGTGGTGAAAAACGAATCAGAATATTTGAGAGTGATGTTGTAGAAAATCTTGAAATTTACTAAAATTTGAGCAGTCCGAGTAGCATTTTCAATTGTTCATCAAACTTATATATGGAATTATGCACCGGGGCGGTTGCGGTTCTATTAAGATTTTCTTATTCAGAGTATTCTTAATGCATAAATTACACTGTTAATTTTAAATTAGCTTAAACTCTTCACATGATAGTCATTTAGAGAAACCTCAATTACAAAAACTTAATAGAACAATAATTTCCTACATTATGCACATGTAGTGCCGCCTTTATGACTATTTATATATATAAATACTAGTTTATTAGATTAGAAACTTAAAGTGGACTTATTGTAGTATCTAATTATATTGGCTATTAAATTTGCATTTATATTTTTGTAATAAGTCTAAAATTTTAAGCATAATATTACAAATTTAAATTAATATGTATAATATTTGGGTCGGGTTTCTTCGGGTTTTAATAGTGTAAACCCAAATCCAACCCAATTTTAGCAGGTTTTTGACTACTCAACCCAAACCCGACTCATCGACCCAAATGGTGATGTTGGCAAGGGTTGTGCTATGTCCTTAAAACAGGCTGGTGTACTTGGGATTGTTAGTGAGACCGATCCAATATTTGCTCTACAAGCCCTCATGGAGGCTCTTCAAGCCCTTGCACTCGAAGATGCGCTCCATGAAGCTGACATATTTGTCCTTACCACTGGTGTAACGCCCCGCCCCGGAACACCGGGTCGGAACGTTATTTGATTTGTTGTACTGGCCTCACAAACCACCACGGGTCTTTTCAGCACGTTTTGTCCTCACTCACCTGCTCACCAGGACACTTCCTAGTGGGTCACCCATCCCAGAATTACCCCAGGTCAAGCACGCTTAACTTTGGAGTCTTCTGAGTTGGGCAACCGAAAAGAAGATGCATCTTGATGGTATGAGTAGTACCAATCAAATCATATCAAACATATCACATCACCCACTCTGGGCCGGGTATTACAACTGGTAATAAGGACCTCATCATAGTCGGCCACATGAAGAAGATGAAGAACAATGCCATGTTTGCAACATTGGTCACCTTGAGAATGAGATCGACATGCATGATCTTGAGACATGCCCTGGTATAAAAAGGAGCACGATCAAGCCTCAAACAAACCGTTGGACATTCCATAACATTAACTTTGATATGATCGTCTTGGCTGAGGATCATCTCATGAACTAGGGTTGCGCCACAGGACACCCAGCTTCTTGATGTCGTGCTCTTTCACCAATCAAGTGATTGCTCAGCTTGAGTTGTGGAAGGAAAAAGGCACCAGAAAGTATCAAAACCCAGGTGTATACGTCCACCACCTCGGAAAACTTCTTGGTGCTCGCGTCACCAAGCTCTCCAAGGATCAGACTACCTATTGAGGTCCTTACAAGCCTCTTCAGTCTCCATTACAGGTAATGACTACATCAAACTCGGACGAACTTCGACAATGATATGCTGACTTATAATTTTTTCATATAGGCACCTGAACTAACAGAATCATTTCAAATAAGCACTTGTACTCTCCGACCTTTCAAATAGGCACCTAAACTGAATTTTTGACACCTAAACTTTGTAAATTCGAGATTTTCATCATTTTTAGTCAAATATTTTTTAGACGGGGTATTTTAGACAATCAACATCCAATAACTAACCTATTAACATCTAAATTTAACCACATCTACATCACTAGCCCAACCCATTAAAATATCTTATTTCCTTACCTTAATAACCACCCTCCTCAATAACTCAAACCCTTCATCATCTTCTTCAAATATTAGAAAAACCATTACTCAACAAAAATGACACCACGAAATGAGAAGGCAAGATGTTAAAGAAAGCTAGGTTGGGATAAAAATCCTATCTATCTATTTTTTTTTCTTCCTATTTTGGTGATAAAAAAGAACTTATCTTTTTGTAATTTTGATAATAAAAATTCGATCTTTTTTGTATTTTGGTGATAAAAATTTCATCTTTTGTTGTGATTTAACCTTTATCGCATTCTTTCGATTCATGGTACTCATTTCAGCTATAAAAACTAGAACAAGAATTGAAATAAGGTAATAAGAAAACTATCCAATTTTCATAACTCTCAATTGAATTTTTCTCTGATAATTGCTTCAAAGAGATGGCCTGGACAACTGATGTTAACTGATTGAATTTGTTTAGCTCACGTGAATGCCTAAACGCATAGGTATGGGGCTGGGTTTGAATTAGGGTGCGTCTCGCAGCCTGAAATGGAATGATGTAGGAATGGAATGATTTCAGTAATGGAATGAGTAAAGGAAAGGAATGAACAAATAATTCTTATTATTTTGTTTGGTATGGTCGTAATAATGTAATTCAATTACCATTAACCATTACATTCCTTAGTTTGATATGATGTAACAATAATCATAATATAACTAAATTACTAATATACCACTAAATATATTCATATAAATATTATATTATCTAAACACAATTGTTTATCTTCCCAAAAATAACTATTTGATAATAAAATTAGTTTTCAATTAATTAGTCACAACAAATTAATGAACATGTATTGGAAAATAGATATATAGTAGAACATACAAATATTAATCTCAAACACTTTAACTCGGTTATTTAATTAAATAAGAAATTTTTATAATAATAATAGTGTCAAATTTCTCAATGTAGTCAAATCCGCTTGTCTAAAGATAATCTTATTTTCATCATTATTATTATTATTACTATTATTATCCTAAAATAATAATGATAGTAATAAATATGATAATAATAATAAAAATAATAGTAATAATAATAATGATTATAATAATCATAATAATAATAATAATAATAATATATATGATAATAATAATAATGATAATAATAATAATAATAATGATAATAATAATAATAAATATGATAATAATAATAGTAATAATGATAATAATAACAATAATAATAATAATAATAATAATAATAATAAATATGATAATAATTATAATGGATAATAATAATAATAGTAGTAGTAGTAATAATATTAATGAATATAATAATAATAATAAATATGATAACAATGATAATAATAATAATAATAGTAATAATAATAAATATGATAATAATAATAATAATAATAACAATAATAATAATGCGAATTTCTCAATGTAATCAAAGCAGCTTGTGTAAATGTAGTATTTTTAGAATAATTCGTTATAATTATAAATATTGTAACCCTGTCCTATTTTTCCTCATTCGATTCCCTCATATGAAGTAATGGATGATTACGCCCAATTTGGGAGTAATGGGTATTACCTCAAATGGGGTAATGAGATTAACTAAGAATGCAATGATTATCAATTCCTAAGTACCAAACCAAGTCATTCAATTCCATTCCTGTTTAATTCATTCCATTCCATCATACCAAACACACTCTTAGAGTTTGAGAAAAATAAAATAAGAATTTTTTGAATATTTTATTAATATATTATTGAATATCAAATATCAACCTAATAAAAGTAATTAATTGAATATATTATCGAATATCGAATCTAAAATGTTTTTAGTTTGCTAAACAATGACAGTTACAAATAAGAAAGAAAAGTTTTTAGATTGGCACTTGAACTTTTCGCTATTGTTGGATAAAGTGTCTTTTTTATTATTAGCACCTGAACTTTTCTCGAATTCTCCCTCCAAAATGTCAGACTTTCAATATGACTAACTTGCCCCTAAGTTAAGGAATATTTTGAAGTCAAAAATATTAAAAAAGTGTGAAAATGCTGAAACACAAAAGTTCATATGCCAAAAATCCGATTCAGGTGCCTATTTGAAAGGTTGAAGACTACAAATGCCTATTTAAAATGATTTTGTTAGTTCAGGTGCCTATATGAAAAAAAACCTTATTATTTCTAGGCTTTTTTTCATCTGGACACCTGAACTTCTGATATTATAACAAATAGGCACCTGGTGAACTTTTTATAACAAGTAGGCACCTAAGACGAAAATTTGGCACCTGAACTTTTGGTTTTCTCTTTTTTCAGATTTTAAACAATTTTAAAATTCTTAACCCAAGGGCAAGTTAGTCATATTGAAAATATGACATCTTGGAGGGAAAATATACAAAAAAGTTCAGGTGCCAATCCGAATAAAGATTTTAGGCGCCAAATTTTGAGGAAAAAGTTCAGGTGCCATTTCGTCTGGTTTGTTTTCCTCCTTAATTAATAGCTCCATTTTAACCTAATTCACCTGGATTGACTTAATCAATGCTTGCAAGCAGAGCATAGCATAGCAGCAATCTGGGACTACCTCGTCAAGATACGAGTCGATTACTCCAAGCCCTAAACTCAAGCGGGTCCAAAAAGAATCAGCCTTTGAAGCAGCAACAACAACAACATGTACAACCTCAACCAAAAACCCTCATAGGCTCAAATCTGAATAACCAAAAACCCTCATAGGCTCAGATCAAAACTACGCTCAAAGGTATCTTCGAAATTTCAATCAGAACGGCTGGGAGTTAATGAGCTTGGAGTAATTTATACTAACTAAATAGGCAGAAATAGGTTGAATTCAGATAGAGGTTGATTCATGGTATCGGCTTGTATTTTGTCAAAATAGGTTGATTCAGAAATAGAAGAAATAGAAAGCTTTGAGTGTAAGAAATAGCCAATAGCCAAGCACCATATAAAAAGCTCAAACTATTAACATAGTCAAAATAGGCAGAGCAGAAGGGTTTTTACTCCATGGTAGAAAAAAAGGAGAAAACAAATTAATTTATCATAGCCTACAAATAAAGTAGAACAAAAAATAGATAGACAATAGTCAATAGCTGATAGCCGAGAGGTTGAATTTTTACAGTTGAAGAAAGAAAGAAAAGGTTGATGAAGGAATGAATGAAGTTGAAAAGTTGGATTTTTTTGATTTGAATAGATATTAATGGGGGCTGGGTTAAATGGGTTGGGTAGAGGTTGGATTAAAATCCTTGCTTTAGTTAGTTTAAGATGTGATATGCCTATTTCGCCCTCCATCTAAATGTTTAAAATCTGAAAAAAAAAAAAAAAAAAAAAAAGTCCAGGTACCAAATTTTCGTCTTAGGTGCCTACTTGTTATAAAAAGTTCACCAGGTGCCTATTTGTTATAATATCATAAGTTCAGGTGCCCAGATGAAAAAAAGCCTTATTTCTATTCTTTACTTTCGATTTAATGGTATGTATGAGTTAGGGGTATGGGCTATGTACAAAAAGAAAGGAGCTCCTGCTTAGGTATTAGGTATTTTCAAATTCTATTATGTTTTCTATTCAAGACACAAGAAACGTAGAACTATACATTCAAATTTTAATTAGTTAGTCTTGGTCCTACATTCAAGTTTTAGTTAGTTAATCTCGATCAGAGATCACATGTTACACTTTTGTGCAACACTCTATTACCATGTTAAGATTTTATGGTTTCTACCGACTCATTACCGATTTCCACTAAAGCAATTGTTAGAAATTAAACAGTATGATGGATTCAATAACGAGACAAGTTGCAAACTATCAAGTGCATATCAAATAGACAAATACTACATCAATTCTTTAAGGGATTCGAAAAGATACTATATACACCTAAAAATAACTCTTTGTACACCAATAAGGAGTTAAGGACAATTTTATCCTTTATATAAAAAAACCAAGTCAAGTCGACCTCTGTAGCACTTGTTAGCAGAAATCAAGCAACACTTTACGATTCATATGCACTGGACAGCTCATTGTGTAATAGAACGCAAAATGAGATACACAACTAACCGACACCTTACCGATATCCACGAAGGAATAAACCATATCAAATTATTCGATGTTATATATAAATAAACCAATTCAGTTTTAACATAAAATGAAACCAAAAAATCCAACATTCTCATACACTAAACTTACCAACATTCTCATACTCAGAATGTCATTCAACTTGTTGTGAACAACATGCATCTACAATGTCTTAAAGAAGAATAGTGATCAAACAAGAAACTAGGAAATCTTTACCATGCTACTACACTTATACTGTGATCTAGAGGGGAAGATATTCATTCAAATAACTTAAGCAAATGACGAGGGATGAGAAGCAGGAGGGATTACAAACAGTACTAAAAGTAAACAGCTTAGTTCTCTCAACGGGTAAGATGTTTCTGGGAGTTCAAGGAAACCTTGTTGCCTGACTTTCCTACTTCATGGGTGGGAATTGCTCCCAGAATAATAAAACATCCAGAGAGATTCGCCAAATTCAATATCAACCTCATTCGCTCAACTTGTAATCATTCTATTATTGGTCAGAATCTTTCATCTCACATATTTCTATAAGACTTCTGCACATAATTAGTGAGGACATAAATGGAAGAATAAATTTGTTGATAGCATAAAATCTCTTAGGCAACTCAACAAGTAAGTCATCATATAGCCAATGGGGTACCATGTATGTCTCCTATAGAGATAATAACATAAACACATAGGCGTAACCTAAACTAAAGTCTTCTATATTAAACACTAGTTATGTGTGATAAGAAAAAGCCAAGTGAAATTTGAAATTTATTTAAAAATAATATCCATAGAAAACACAAATTCTGAAAATTCAAGAATAAAGTACAAGTGTGCATAAAAATAGAGACAACCAGGTTAATCATGATATTAAAAAACCCGGTTACCATAGTAGACCGTTAAGGATTTCTACACATAGCACTTACCAACAATAACAAAAGAAGGGAAGGAAATAAATAGAATGACCACTGCATCTACTACCAAGTGAAGAAGAAGCCTGAGAAACTAAAGAGTGTTTTTTATGATGTTAACAAAGAACTAAAATAATATTGACACGTTCATAGTCAGAAGTCAGACCAACCACAGTAACTACTTGTTCCCTGCAGCTTCACTGCCAGGAGGCTTACGGTTCAAGTAACGAATCACAGCATCTTCAACCCTGTGTAACGCATAGAAAGAGTCAATTGTAGATACAGATGCATCTTACTCGGGTACATATACGTCTTCAAACAAATGTACATGTCCCACACTCACACAAAAGTACTTCTAAACAAAATAGTAGGCAATAAATGGTTTAACAGTCGTAGAAAATACGGAGTACTATGAATCTGGTAGTCCAGCAAACTTACTAGTAACAAGTAATAGCGAACTCTCTAATGATTGATTTACAGTATATCAAAAGAAGACAACCTAATCAGATATAGGGATCAACATAGGCATTGATGTACTTAACAAGCTCGAAAAGAAGTTTACCATGCTTGATTATAAAAGTCTGATCTTCGCTGTTTTTCCACATTATGACTAGCATCCCCAGCAGAAAGCTTCAAATCTCTAGCTTGAGAAGTAAGCAGAGCATTCACAAACTCAGCAGGCGATTGACTAAACCCAAGAAAGAAAGCACGTCTTTTACGATGTTCATGAATTTTCTTGATTGCGTCACAAATATCTTTATCAATAGCATCAATCTCTTTGTTCCTGTCCACGTTTGACAAAAGCGAAGAACTTTCCTTGCCTGACATAAGAGGAACATCAACAAGTACATCATAGCAAGTATTTCCGGCTGGAACACTTCCAGAAAGCTTGATCTTATGCTCCAAGTGTAAAGGGTGTGGGGCGGTTAAATGAGGAGCTAGTTTTTGCTGCACCATCGATAACTTCAATTTGTCCTCGCCAAGGATTTTCCGTAGAGGTGGGTCACACACGAAGGATGTAGGATCACCAGGAATCAGTAACCTTCTAATTTTCACATAATTCCAAAGGGCAGCCAGGACCCGAGGACGAGTGTCCACATCAATTCCCAGTACTTCTTGCAGTGCCTGTGAAAGCTTAAACTTCTCAGGAGCATAATTCATTTCTAAACGGATTATCACGGTAAACTCCTTATCCCCTTTCCTCTTCACTTCAAACCCTTCATGTGCCACAGGCGACCGACTACCCTCCCATAAAATCACATGGTTATCAGGGTACAAATTATGATCCAAGTAGACCGTTACCTTCTTAATAAACGTTGAAAACTTCGGGTACAAATCACTCGATTTCGAACCATTTCCATCCTCCAATATCCTCCCAATGATCTTCAGCGACCACGACGCAGGCCCATTATCTTCTTGCTCATCAATTTGATTCTCAAACGTATTAAACACATACAACCGCAGAGTCCTCTGCACATGGAGAGGATTCCGCAACGTGTGCTCAATATCAGTCTTCTGCCTAACAATAGCAGCATCCATACGACACTCGAACTCACGCAACTGCGTATAAATCGTAGATTCAGGCAAAACGGCGGCCACCTTATCAGGAATGTCGTTGTCAGCTAGCTTTCGCTTCTTACGCCGCACGGCCGGGGTGAGTTCCATGGTTTTTAAGGGCGATGCAGTGCCTTGACCAGCGGAGGAGCCGCCACCTGAGAGGCGTGAGGGTGGTTTCTGGGCCGAGGGACCACGTTTTAGGGTCGGAGGAGATGGTGCACCGCCATTAGGGTTAGGTATCCGTTGGGCGGGTTGAGGTGACCCGAATTGATGAGGATGTGGTTCGGGTGGCCGGAGTTGAAATTGAGGTGGGACCATCGGTGCACCTGCTCGATTAGGGTTTTGCATCGCGGAAATAATTTTCCTAGAATAAAAGAAAATGGCAATGGTAGCTGGAGAATAGTGGAGAAAATTGTAGGTTTAGCACTTTTGAGACTTAATTGCCCCCCCAATATTTGGATACACTTTTTTTACGACTTTTTTTTAAAAAATTTTTTGAGTTCGGGTCAATTTAATCAATTTTCTCGAGAATAGTGGCTCGCTGCTTTTGGGTTCGGGTCAATTTAATCAATGATAATAGTATAATTTAGGTGAGGGAATTAACGCAATGAAGACTGGAGAATAGTGACTGGCTGCCTTTGGATTCGGGTCAATTTAATCTATGATAATATAATTTAGGGGATAATGCTAAATACGGTACATTTAAATACAGTACTCCATATTAATTTACTAAAATACCCGTTTAAATTGATGAGAACAAAACTTTCAATCTCATTTATCAAATTTCCTTTCTCTCTAAACTTTCAATCTATTAAAAAACCTCTCTAGAACACCAACCATATTCTAAATCTGGAATGGGTAACTCAAAGCTCAAACAATCGTCATATACTCATCAACCACCATAATTTCGTGCGGGTATAAACATCAGGCGTATTTTATACTTCGATATATAAATAGTGGATTTGATTCAAATCAAAAGTTTGTGTCTACTAAAGCTATAAATTTTGTTAATTTTGACTTTCGATTTTCAAACTAACAATCTTTCTTGTATGGAGGGAGTATTTGATGCTATTTCTGCTAATAAAGATATGACCTTTTTGCTCTCTCCTTTATTTTTTTTTATTTATTTATTTATTTTGTTATTGGTTTGTGTTCATTTGTTGTTGTAATCATATTCGATTAATTAGTATTTGTTGTCTTGAATTAGTTAAAGATTTAATGAATACAAACGTTTTTGTTTGAATATGAACACATGTTATATTAATTATGTTAAAAAACTTGAACTTTTTCTGTTTCTGCAATGTGCCCATTACTTAGTTGTAAATTGTGTATGAAATTACCTTTAATTGGGAGATTTTATGATAAAGCTCTTGTCGTGTTCGTGAAGCAATCAGCATCTACTCATTAATGGAATTGGTGATCAAGGAGAAGAAATTAACAGTTTCATATAATTTTTGTAGAGAGAAAAAAGAGACCTACACTTCTAGAGAGGGAGTGATAAATTGCAAATGAATTAAAAAATTTGATATTGAAATTTTGTAAGGGTAAATTTGGGAATAAGAGTTGGGGTACTGTATATAGGTACCGTATATAGCATTTGCGTAATTTAGGTGAGGGTAATTTTCTGATCTGTTATATGCACACCTAAATAGTGTTTGTCGGGAGTGATTTTACAATTATGTCCCCCCCTATTTACAAATGTAGTGATTGAGGAACTTGACAGAAGAGTAAAATAGTAATTTGATAGTGAAAAGTAACACTGTTTGGGTGTGCATGTAGTGTAACCCGTAATTTTGGTGGATTGAAACTTAAAAAATTTGAAATAGGCACCATACCTTCATGTAAATTTTGTAAAATATTGTATCTTACCTCTTTGGTGTTAAGTTTGGTGTTAAGACTTCACGAGGAGCATGCAGTCCATAATCAAACATAAAGTTTGCACAGGAGTACTTCCTCCGCGGTCTGATGAGACTTCACGAGGAGCATCCGGAAGTGCGTTATGATGGTAGGGGTAGTAAGGACGTTATTGTTCCCTGCTTATCCTTTGCAGATGACTGTATTCTCTTCTGTAATGGGAAGAAAAGCTCTTTATGTTTGATTATGGACTGGATGGATCATTATTAGAGTATCTCGGGCCAACTAATCAATAAAAACAAGAGCAGCTCCATTGTCTCTACTAAGGCTACTCCGGCCAGGATAAGAGTGGTGAGCCGTGCAACGGGGTTTAAAATTGAAAAGCTCCCCTTTACTTATCTGGGTACACCTATCTATAAAGGTCCGAACAAGCGGTGTTTGTATGAGAACCTGATTCAAAAGATGGTGGCTACGATCGCTGGGTGGAATCATACGCACCTGTCTTTTGGGGGGGGGGCTTGACCTTGGTGCAGTCTGTGTTGATGGATCAACAATTACGCTTACTTTACACCCTATTTTTCTTTTTTCTTTTCTTTCTAGCAAAAAGGTTCGATTTTGATAGTTGTTTTGGCAAAAGGTTTGATTTTTATAGTTGTTTGGCAAAAACTTTTGATATTGGTAGTTGTTTCGCAAAAAAGGTGACTTTCATAGTTGTTTTGGCAAAACGATTTGATTTTGGTAGTTGTTTTGGCTAAAAGTTTCGGTTTTGACAAAAAAGTTATGTTTTAAAAAAAATATATCAAAATCAAACATTTTCGCCAAAAAACTATTATAATCAAATCTTTTTGCCAAAAAAGTTCTCATTGCAAGATCTTGAAGAGCATTTTGTTATTTGTTTTATATTATGTTTTTTGCTTTGTTCTTGTATGCAATTTACAATTTTTCGCCTATAGTTTTGGGAAGACCTATAAGACAATGTATTATTTGTTTTTTTATTAACACGTAAGTCCCAGGTGGGTTAATTTATTTTAAAATGAATCTTTTAGTCAAAATAATTACTAAAATCGAACCATTTTGCCAAAAAAAATTATCAAAATCGAACCTTTTTGCCAAATAATTACCAAAATCAATTTTTTTTCTTGCCAAACACCTACCAAAATCGAACTTTTTTGCCAAAAACCATGAAGATCGAAACTTTTTCCAAAACAGCTACCAAAATCGAACTTTTTTAGTAGAAAGAAAAGAAAAATGGGGAAAAAGGAAAGAAAAAATGTACTCCCTCCGTCCCTAAATAATTGCTACATTTTGACTTTTCATGATCAACAAAACACGATTTCAAATATAAATATCTCTTATTTACATATGAAAAAATTATAAAAAGTTGATTTCAAAAATATATATTGAGACGAATCTAACAAGATATCATATGACTCTATTATTTCTTATTGATTAATGAGAATTATTGATCAAATTTTTTAAAGTTTGACCATGTAAAGTCAAAATATAGCAATGATTTACGTACGGATGAAAAATCAAACATCTAACGACAATGCTATTTTGCTAAGATATAAAAAAAGTACTCCAAATTAATAAAATGTCTCCAACAATACCGAATTTAAAAAATTCTCTTATAGGTCTTGAGGTTGGAATACAATAGCGAACTCAGAAACAAACTTGAGCAAAAAAAAAAGAAGCTAAAATGGAAGCAAATTCATCAATGCAAACTTTTCGTTTGTTTGGTGAAACTGTTGGAACCCCTTCAAATGGTTCAGGTTTGAGTTTTCAGCAGCCTCTTCCCCCTCCCCCTCCTTGCCTTGAAGTTCATCCATCACAGGTAATCCAACATTGACCGTCTATTAAATTGATTATTTTGCTGGTTTTTGATAATTTTATCTATTATTTAGTGATGATTTTATGTAGGTTTCATCAAATGTGAAGTATCATGTGGATACTGTCAACTTGGATGGTGTAACGCTTCTCAAGGTAAGGAGAAATTTTAATGTTGTACTTTGTGCTTTACTGGTTGTACTTTGTGATTCAGTGGTTGTACAGTCTTACTTCTCTATTCTTGATTGAACCTGGTTATGTTGGTTATTGCATTTCTGTAAGTTATAGTGATACATAATACTCCCTCCATTTAAAAATACTGCATAGGCTTTACGCTTGTCGAGATACAACTTCAGTTATCAATCACTTTGTATATATACACTATAGAAAAATACAAAAAAAAAAACATTATGAAATATTTCAAAAAATAAACTCAACAATATATATTTTGTATTATTCGGATAAATGAATAAAAAGTAATTGTGGTCAAAGTTTGGCACGCATTATTGCTATTGTTTTGAAGTCGAGCCAGTACTAGCTATTGTTCATTTCTTAACTACTCTTTTTGGTCTTCGTGATTTAGCTAATTCATTTTAACAAATATTGTTGGCATAATTAAATTAGCTTATACAAATATTTTCATTGTAATCTTTCATAATATAATAAAATGATATTCATAATAAAAAAACGGAGGGAGTATTAACTCTTACAAGTTTCGAGTCAATTTTAATTTCTCTACATAATAATGCTTGTGGTGGTGTCTCTGGTATTTTTTTGATGGGTTTTTAGCTCTAATGTCCCTAATGATCCTTGTAAAGACGGCTAGGAAATTAGCCACCGAGTATGCTCAATTCCTTTTTTAACGACTAGTATCAATTTAAAGTGTTTGTATAAATGATACTTAGATGATGGAACATGTTATTTTACTCGAGTCTTTGGTTCTAGTATGAGATAGGAGTTTGTTTCTCTTTAGCTTCAAAGAGTGGTTGATACTTATCTACTGTTGCAAAACGTTTTGCATATTAATGTGATCTGCGAAAATAACAGTGTTCTGGAAAACTGGCCACATCTCTACCAATTTTATTTAGATGATGTGACGACAAGTTATGCCGCCTTAAGTCTGTCATAATCTGTACCACCCAACCGTACCTAGTGGGAAAAGGCTTAGTTTAGTTTAACAAGATCTCTACCATGAGGCTCTGTGGATTCCATTTTCTATCACAATGGTATATAAAAGCTATTTCTTAATTTGTTATATCAAATCAGATTCAGGATTTAAATTAGTTACAAAAGTAAACTAACATGAATTCTAGAGTACAAGGGCGGCGACCCCCTTGGGTGATGAGTGATAAGATAAGAAGAAGAGGTGGAGGAGAGCGAATATATGAAGGGAGGCGATTTCTCAACATTGGGGCTATAAAATAGGGTTAGAAATGAAATTTTTAAAGGGGCCTACCCGAGGCACTGGAATGTCCCGCAATTGCCACATCATAGTATTTCTTCTTCCTTGTAACCGACCTCCTTGTTAATATTGCTCCAACGAGCCCAAGATTGTCACATGAGAGTCTCACATGGGAAAATAAGGAGAGAGTTCACCACTTAATAAAACAGAGAGCTACTCCACTTAACACCAATTGGTTTTAGGATGGTGCCTCCTAGTTGTGAAGTGTGCTTCTTTCTCCTCATAATGGGTGTGGCCTAGGCCCGATTAATGAAAATTTCTACACTCCTTGCCACTACATGTAGGGCTGCTGAGCACCTCACCATTACTCTACAACTGACCTCTATTTACATCAATACACCACATCAAACAATGAAGTACTATGATGAAGTTTTGTAGTATTGTTCAGGACTATTTGCTAAGGCTAGGAGGTGGAGCAGTGAAGTTCAAAGAGATTTCCTTGTTCTTTAAGTTACATAGTTGTTATATCTACATATATTCTTACTGCATTTTATGGTTGAATTTTATTCCATTTGCATATTTTTTTAAGTACAATTGTTATGAACTTAAAATATATTAAACATGTTGCAATATCTCTTCTTTGAAGTGGTGGTTAAATGATTGCCGTTCCTTCAGGGAAGGGTGAGTAGTGAGGAGGTCTTCTCATTGTCAAATTCTGACTTAGTTCCCGGAAAATATGAAGGTAAGTGATAATACGTGATGCTTTCATGTTATGCAACAATATCTATTTGAACAGTATTTTCTGTTTTCTTTTGAATGCGAATTTAATGGTGTCTCATTATCTTTATCTCTTCCATAATGCAGGAGGACTTAAATTGTGGGAAGGGTCTTTAGATTTAGTTAAAACTCTTCGCACTGAAATTCTAGATGGCAAGTTGTCACTGAAAGGAAAGCGGGTTTTAGAGGTGGGCTCCAGTTTCTGAATTCATTGTTCAAAGGGAAGATGGCACTAAAGATAACTCACGTTTGTTACAAATCCCATTTTGATCACCCTAGTTCAACTTAGCCTGTTTTTCGATCACTGACGTTCCTTGTAGAGGTGAAACGTGGTCATTCCATATATTTTGTGTCTGATATTGATTATTTTTCCTGATTTTTGTAGGGGTACTTTTTCAATTAAAGATTATTGTGCTAAAATAAACAAAAATAAATAAACCAAATTATCTATGCCTAAGTTGAACTAGGGTCATCAAAAGTAATTTTTAAAAAATGTGAGTGATCTTTGGTGCCGTTTGTGCTTGTTCAAATGTATGCCATGTGTGTTATCATGTCATAATTGGCCCCCATCTCATGGTATAATATTATAATGTATATTTGGTCATATTGAGTGCCGTTTGCACCCCTGTTTGACGATTCAACATTGAATATAATGAGTGTCATAAATACATGGTGCGTATATCATGGCTTTGTATAATGAATATGCTTTCTGTAAAAACTAAGGTATCTTCTACCATTGCTCTTAGCATAACATCACCCTGAGTGTGTGGCCTACAGTAATATGTCAAAGTAAGGTGTTTCCTGTAGGCATAAACTAACTATTCTTTAGTTGCGTAAATGGATCAGAATAATAATTCGTTTTTCTTTCCGATTATGTCTTGCAATTATTCAGTGTAACATCGAATAGTTCTAGTTTGTGAAAAAAATGGTACCTGGCAAGTTAATTAAATTTACTGTCTGTTTCTACTTACTAGCTCTGGAAAAAACATTTGCATTTGAGGTGATAAGGTGGGGAGATTGTGGTTCTCGTTACCTTACAGAGTGTGGCTTAAATTACAGAGTGTGGCTTAAATAATACACTATTATATATTTTCAAAGCCAGTGATTCTGTTTGAGGGTTGAGAGAATTAATGTTTAGCTAAAAGATTAACTTTTAAAGGTTTCGAAAATTAAGTTTAAGAGATTCGTATAAATTTTTAATAAATTGTGTAGGTAAACTTTTGTCTTTGTCATTGGCTCATAAATTGCAAAAATTAGAATCCTTAAAATAGTCTCTCTAACAATCTCCTCTCACTCAATTTCATTCATCCAGCTGGGATGTGGGCATGGACTTCCTGGGATATTCTCTTGCCTTAAGGTGAGTATACTCACCATTTCTTATCCTAGAAAGATATCGCAAACACTGCTGCACCAGCTTCTCATATTGTGTCATTTGGTGTATTAGGGTGCTACTGCCGTTCACTTCCAGGATTTCAATGCTGAAGTCCTGCAATGTCTCACCATCTCCAACGTGAATTCTAATATCCATAGCAGGTCGGAGTCTTCCACTATAGATGAAAACCAGTGCAACCTTGAGGCAGAAATTCGTTACTTTTCCGGTGACTGGAATGAAGTTCACAATGTACTTCCTTATGCATGTAAGGATGCAAAGCAGATGAATTGTCCTGGAATTGACCACATTCCTGGTTATGATGTAATTTTAATGGCGGAGACAGTTTACTCAATCTCGACTCTGCCAAGTCTGTACAACCTTATTAAAAAGGTCATTTTGATTTCCTTTTGGCATTTGCGTCTTCTTTCATATAGTATTGTTCATATTTGACATTTTTTCTGTGTCGACAGTGTATAACTAGACCTCATGGAGTTGTGTATATGGCAGCAAAGAAGTATTATTTTGGAGTAGGGGGAGGTTCAAGGTCTTTTATATCTATGACAGAGAAAGATGGTAAAATGATACAATGTTTTTATTTATTGATTTAAAGTGATATAATGTTGCTCGCTGCTTGTTTTTTTCTTTCGTACTTTTTCATATCAGGCTGTTAGTTGTGAACCAAAACTATATTTCATCATGAAAACTATTGTATGTACTACAGTTATATTAACAGTCTTATTTGCCTACATAATTCAAAGTTCATAGCAGTCCTAGCCGCTAGTAAACAAGGGATGTTGGAACCACATTTTAGTATGCAACTTTTTTTCTAGTTTTATTAAGAATGTAGCTTATGTTCATCTTAAATGCAGTTGAAAGAGTAAACGTTGACATTGCGGAAGGTGGGTGATTGCATGTGCAAAGTTCTGTATTGTATTAGAAAGTCTCTTGCAGATCATCGTGAATATTGACGCACTATGAACTCTAGATTTACTGGCTCATGATTTTGTATTTTGAAGCAAGTGCATTTATTTTCCTTCTTAAGAAGTGGAATAAGACCTTTCGGTAGTCCTTTGTCTCTCGATTTCGTTACTTTTGTTCTAAAGTAGTGGCTGGTTCCTATTCAATTATCTTTCTTAGCTTCTTTCTTCCTTTTGGATAGCTAATAACCAAGATACTACAGGGATGTGAATTTGCATTGCTAGTGTTGATAATATTTACTCGCATTGGAGGATAGCATGGTATTTAAACACCCAACCCCTTTCCTCGTCTTATGTGTACCTGTCTGTCATTCCAGGTATTTTTTCAGCTTCTTTGGTTGCTGAGGTTAGCGACGGCTCCTCTAATGTTCGTGAAGTGTGGAAACTATGTCTCAAGTGAAGACTTATTGTCCGTTGGAGTGGTTTGTTTGTAATTCATATCCGATAAACAAAATTAAGCAAGCAACTATTTAGCATCTTCTATAGGGGAGAATTGTTCATTAGGACTGCTTTTCTGATAGATTTTGCAAATGTTATTGAATTCACAACTATGATGTGGTGGTCCATTAGATAAAATTCATCTCTACAGTATATTGAATTTAACTAGCTATTCTACCCTCAATTGTCTCATGCGCATGGCAAATGACAAAATTGGAAGTAGATGGTGGCGTTGGTCTGCTCGTGATGTCTTACGAGTGGCGCTGTGGCGGTGCTCTAGTTCCGATGGCCATGATGTTGTTATATCGCGATGTAAACTGTAACCTTAGCTTTTCAAGCATAGTGAATGTATCTTATTCTAGCGAATTGCACAAATAGTTCCCGATAGTGTCATGAAGTTGCAGTTTAGTCCCCAATAATGGCACCATTCCAGTTTAGTTCCGAAAGTGGCCAAAAAGTTGCAATTAGTCCCCACGTAGTGGCACCGTTGCAATTCTCATGAAAAATCATTATGAAGTTGAAATGCAAAACTTCATTGATTTCTAACACCAAAAATAAGTTTGTGTCTTCAAAAAAAATTACTCCCTCCATCCATTAATGTTTGTCCACTTTTCATTTTTTGGAAATCCCAAAATTGGATAGGTTTTAGTTCAAAATTCTGGAGGGAAATTGATAATGTGAGATGAATTTAAAATTTTCTTAAACTTTGTGCAAAAGGAAATGAGACAAACAAAATGGGATGGAGGGAGTATTTTTTGTCCCAAATTTAACCTTCATTGCGTATCAGTGTTAAAAGTTAACGGTTTGGGGACTAGTCTGCAACTTTTTGCCATTTTATGGGACTAAACAGCAACGGTGCCACTATTGGGGACTAAACTGCAACTTGGTGACGCTATCGGAGACTATTTGCGCAATTCACTCCATCTTATTCAACGAAAGTAGCCACAGATACATAAAGATTGAGCAGAGTTTTTACTGTTACTCATAGAAAATAAGACTTTTCAAGATCTAATGCTTGCTTAATAGAAGTCAAAAACCAGACAAAAAAAGAAACTGAAAATGTTTCTTCCAGAGATGCATTAGTCAGTTCTGCAACGGTAGTATTTCGAGCAGCCTCTGTTGTATGGATTAGCAGGTGGAGGTAGACAGCCTGATCTCGAATAAGGCGTCCCACTGGCACCCCCATCGCAAGCTGGATGGTCTCTTTTCAACACCCCTGTAGAAATGTACCTCCTTTGCTCAAGAATCCTTCTGCTGATTTCCGATTCCATCATCTCCTCGTCGTAGTAGTTGTCGCATTCGGCAATCGAACCGTTGCACTGTGGTTGCTGTTGTAACTCATTCATGCTGCACACACCAGAGATTAAGCAGAGTAGGGCAAGAGCCAGAATGCGAAAATGGGGTGAAATGTTTGTTGTTGTTTCCATTCCTCTTTATTGATGTATATGTTAGCATCAGAATATATACTCTTATTGTGTATTCCACTTTTTCGAAAAGCTAGTGGATGCCACACTTGAACACTAGGGACCGCACCACACCTAACTTGATCTTATGATCTAGTGTTCAATTATTAAGGTTCCAATAGAGTTAATCGAATAGTCTAGTGAAAAAACTATTGTTAATGACCAGAAGGTCCTGGTTCCAAAACTCACTTCATCGCTAATTTACAAAAAAAAAAAAAAAAATTATTAAGGTTCGAATAGTAACATCGTAAAAAATTATTAAGGTTCGAATAGTAACATCGTTTTTTTTTTTTTGTAAATTAGCGATAAAAGTGTGAGTACAATTGTATTGTGGATAAAGAATACATAAATTACTAACTAATAGAGAGTTAGAATGAAACATGAGACAATTGTCTCTAAAGACTTGAACCTAACACCTCTTACATTGAAGTTGGGTCAGATGTCACTAGGCTATTGAACGATCGACAATAGTAATATCATATTTTTAAGTGTCAAGATTTTGGAATATGAAGAATGGTGATGGGGGCCATTTATTAGAGGTAAGAAATTAATAATAAACTTATTTTCATTGATCTTGGTTGTTTTCTACAAAATCTGACATATCCAAGGATATCTTTAAATCTCCTTAATAGAATGAGTCATATCTAGATGTTTAGATTGGTTATGGTTTTCTTAACAATTCTTTTCTTAAGATTTATCTCAGTGTTTTAATTAACAATTTGATTCTTAGGTTTTCTATAAATTGCATGATAATCCTTTAGAAAAAATTTAGGAGAACAAATCTTAGTAGGGCTATAATTTTTTACCTTTTTTATGCCCAATACACAAAAATCTATACTCTCTCTACTCCACTTTAATTAACTTTCACACTTATCGAAACATTATTACTTTACATATACATTATATAAAGGGCAAACATCTCATACCAACACAATTTTGTGCCAACAATGCAAACAACTGCCACCTCACGCACACACTCCACCTAAAACACGCAGCTCATTAATTAATCAATTAGTCCTCCACACACTACACCTAAAACACACACAACACCCATCCCGCTACACTCTACACTCTCTCTCTCTCTAAACTCTCCCTCTACACTCTCGCTCTACACTCTCGCTCTCTAAACTCTCGCTCTCTACACTCTCACATTTCGATCGCGCGTTTCACCAAGCAAATCTTTGATTTAAAAGAACCTTGAACAGGTTTCGATCGCGCGTTTTCTCACAATTTTGGCAAATTTTAGGTATTCGATTTTCGAAGTTATGTGTTGATTTGAATTCAATTTTGGCTAACTTTAGGTTTCGATTTTCTGTGTTGAATGAAATATGTGTGTTGATTTTACACTTTTAATTTTGTATGTTTATTTTAGGGTTTCGATTTGTTGTCGATTTTCTATATTCAATTTTCACTATATGTGTTTCGATTTAGGTGAAATTGTGTACGTATATATGCGAATTTGTATAATATATGTTTCATTTTAACAATATATGCTTCGATTTTCAGATTGTTCTTGTAGTTGGAGTACATATACTACTTTGTGAGTACAAATACACTTTGTTTACTACTTTGTGAGTACAAATATACTCTATTTACTGCTTTGCGAGTTTAATTGAGTAATTAGGAAGTTTATATGTTGGTTAATTAGACAATTGTTCTTTTTTAGTACAAATATACTATGTTTAGTGCTTTGTGAGTACTACTCTGCTTAGTGCTTTGTGAGTACAAATATACTCTGTTCACTAGTTTGTGAGATATTGTTCTTTGTGAGTACTAATATACTTTGTTTACTGCTTTGTGAGTATAAATATATTCTGTTTACTACTTTGGGAGTACAAATATACAATGTTCATTGCTTTGTGAGTGCTTATATACTCTGTTTAGTCTTTTGTGAGTACTAATATACTCTGTTTAGTCTTTTGTGAGTACAAATATACTATGTTCACTTTTTATTGCTTTGTGAGTACTCATATACTCTTTACTGCTTTGTGAGTATAAATACACTCTGTTTATTGCTTTGTGAGTATAAATATACTCTGTTTATTGCTTTCCGAGTGTAATTATACTCTGTTAATTGATAATGTCTTGCTTATATTTAAACCCTGTTTCTTTTGTAGGAATGGAGACAGAAAGCACTATCGGGGGAACTCCAACTTTCGAATTATTATCGCAAGAGACAAAAGACAAAATGGAGAAAACATTAGAGAAGAAGGTTGGAACCAAAAAAGGTGAAAAGAAAAAGTTCACTCGAAAATTTTATAATATACTCCCTCCAATCCAAAAAGAGTGTAGTTTTAGAGATTTCACATAGATTAAGAAAAATTTAATACTTTTAAAAATTCCAGTCATACCCTTTGAAAACCAATGATTAGTAATTTAATTGTTCACTAAAAAAACATGTGTCAATCATTAGTATTTGAATGTTCTTGGCTGCAACTCTTCAACTTCTTCACACTACAATTAGTTGGAGCCAAAATCTTTGGAGCCAAAATTTTTAATACAAACGAAAATTTCAAACAAACAAAAATTTTAACTTTTACTTGGAGCCAAAAAATTTCATACAAACGAAAATTTTAAATCTAATTAACTGGAGCCACAAACTATAAGTAACACAAAATAAATGAAACACACAACATTCATTCTATATGAATGTACGACACATGAATTATGCAAATATGAACGTGAGAGATTTTGATCTCAACGTACCGGCAGCGAGCGATGATGAGTCAATTGAAATATTTGGAGTTCAATAGTTTAATCATTTTTTTTAGGTAGCTATATAAATGAGTTGGAATATGAAGAGTTAAAGTGAGTTATGAGTAATCATTAATGTGTTTTGAGTTGTTTTATGCACATAAGGGTATTAAGGGAAAAATTGGGATATTTTACATTGATTTATGTAAAACTATACTATTTTTGGATATTTTGGAGATGCCTAAAACTACAATCTTTTTGGATTGGAGGGAGTACTTTATTTACTGCTTTGCGAGTTTAATTGAGTAATTAGGAAGTTTATATGTTGGTTAATTAGGCAATTGTTCTTTTTGAGTACAAATATACTATGTTTAGTGCTTTGTGAGTACTAATATACTCTGCTTAGTGCTATGTGAGTACAAATATACTTTGTCCACTAGTTTGTGAGATATTGTTCTTTGTGAGTACTAATATACTTTGTTTACTACTTTGGGAGTATAAATATATTCTGTTTACTACTTTAGGAGTACAAATATACAATGTTCATTGCTTTGTGAGTGCTTATATACTCTGTTTAGTCTTTTGTGAGTACTAATATACTCTATTTAGTCTTTTGTGAGTACAAATATACTATGTTCACTTTTTATTGCTTTGTGAGTACTCATATACTCTTTACTGCTTTGTGAGTATAAATACACTCTCTTTATTGCTTTGTGAGTGTAAATATATTCTGTTTACTTCTTTGTGAATTGTGAGTATTAATATACTCTGTTTAATACTATCTGTGTGTAAATATACACTTTTTATTGTTTTGTGAGTACTCATATACTCTTTACTGCTTTGTGAGTATAAATACACTCTGTTTATTGCTTTGTGAGTATAAATATACTCTGTTTATTGCTTTCTGAGTGTAATTATACTCTGTTAATTGCATAATGTCTTGCTTATATTTAAACCCTGTTTCTTTTGTAGGAACGGAGACAGAAAGCACTATCGGGGGAACTCCAACTTTCGAATTATTATCGCAAGAGACAAAAGACAAAATGGAGAAAACATTAGAGAAGAAGGTTGGAACCAAAAAAGGTGAAAAGAAAAAGTTCACTCGAAAATTTTATAATAGGTGTTATCCTAATGTGTTAGTTCAATACTTTGAACAAATGAAAAAGGATAAGGTTGATAAAATGAACAAGTTAAAGAGTCTAGGTTTTTTGCAATGACACAGTTGAAGATAACTAAGACACACAATAAGTTCATTACATGGGTCTGTGAGAATTTTATTTCATCACAATTGAAGATAAGATTAGAGGGTGATATTACCATGAGTATAAGTGAGAATGATGTACATAGAGTCTACAAATTACCTAGAGGGCCTAGAAGAATTAATAGGTGTAGTAAAGAAGAGATGGATGCCTTAAAAAAAGAGTTGGGATTCGAAATTGGTAGTAAAAGGAGTGAAAACCTTCACTTGATTGATATTCAATCTAGGCTGTCATCCTATAAAAATGATGAAACATGGCAGAAGGCCATCTTGTTGCTTAGTATAGGATATGTTTTGTGCCCATCGAAGAATTTAATGGCCAGTCTTAAATATGCTCGTTGTTTGAGCAAGCTTGATGAGGTGTGTGAATATAATTGGTGCGAGCATCTACTACAACACCTACAACGAAACATTCAGCCTGAAACATTGTACCCAAATGGTGATATTCACTTTTTAATGGTAAGCCAATTTCGTTTTTAATTATTGAATAAGTAGTTGTCTTAATGACCAAATATTTGATTATTTCGTTATTTTTGCAGGTACATGTAATGGATATACTCAAACAAGGTGACTTGTCCACTTCGGAATCAACTTGTATGAAGTGGAGCAATGAGCAATTGTTTCATTGTTTCGGCAAGCTAGCCAAAGGAGATGGCTTTGGTAAAGCTATTGCAAAGAAGAGCACAAGAAAAGTTGAAGGTTGTAATAAACATATGCACTCGGATTATAGTGTCGGAGTTGGAAATGCAGCCCAAATGCCTTCAGCTAGGTCCTGCAATAGTTTGGAACAGGTAACATGAAGTAAAAAATGTTAAAATTAAGTTAATGTTATAAATAAAATACAATATAGAATGAAACAAGAGGGAGATAGTATTATTATTCTTTTCAAATGTACATTACTAACATAGGAAGAAACCATTTATTTATAGGCTTACTCTAATAGCTAACATTTATGAGCCTTCAATAGGAATATACCAAAGGTCAAACATATTTAGTGCTATGTTTTATTGCTAGTAAAAGACATCCACAAATATTCATAACACTCCCCCTTGGATGTCTATTAATCAAGAACATGCCTCGTTAAAACCTTACTAGGAAAAACCTTATCGGAAAAACCCTAGTGAAGGAAAAAGAGTGCACTATCCCTAATATACGCATGCAATGTTGCCTCATTAAAACCTTGATAGGAAAACCCTTTTTGGGACAAAACCTATATCAAGGAAAAAGAGTACAACGCGTATTTAACTCCCCTTATGAATGCATCATATCACATCCTTCAATCGACGAAGTCTCATGCCCTTTGATAATTTCTCGAACGTTGAAGTAGGAAGTGACTTAGTAAAAATATCTGCCAAGTTCTCACATGAACTGATTTGTTGAACATCAATTTCACCATTCTTTTGGAGATCATGGGTAAAAGAATTTTGGTGAAATATGTTTTGTTCTATCTCCCTTGATATATCCTTCCTTTAGTTGTGCAATACATGCAGAATTATACTCATACATTGTAGTTGGAGCTAATTTTTCAAATGATAATCCAGTATACGCATATAATGTTGCCTCATTAAAACCTCGATAGGAAAACCCGTTTTGGGACAAAACCTGGATCAAGGAAAAAGAGTACAACGCGTACGAACTCCCCCTCATGACCACATCATTTTACATCATTTAGTTAAAGTAGTCTCATACCATGGATGATCTTTCAAACGTTGATGTAGAGAGTAATTTAGTGACAACATCTTCCAAATTGTCACATGAACCGATGTCACATCCGTTATTCATAAAGAAGAACTTTGATGATATATGTTTTGTTATATCCCATTTGATACATCCTTATTCAGTTGTGTCACTCAAGGTCAACGGGACCAATTTTCATATTATAAAACACAAGTAATATGATCTTCTAGATCAAATTTATCAATCAAACGCATTCA
The DNA here is from genome assembly GCA_003412495.2 of Echium plantagineum. Taxonomy (NCBI): domain Eukaryota; kingdom Viridiplantae; phylum Streptophyta; class Magnoliopsida; order Boraginales; family Boraginaceae; genus Echium; species Echium plantagineum. The sequence continues at coordinate 23,182,399 of CM016565.1, forward strand.
CGATTTTCTTCGTGTATTTAAAATTTATGTGTGTTTAGGTGATGCTGTTAATATAGTGTTTCATAAAACTCAGTGAAACATATCAGCCCCAAATATTCACCTTGTATGTGATCTTTCAATATATCACTTCTTTAATATCATTAACATTATATGGTACTTCAGGACCAAATAATTCATATCTAATGATATTATAACATTTGAGGTGCTATATCAATAATATTTCATCGCAAATTTGTTCTTCAACAAAGTTACTACTTTTGGATGCTCTTCAGGAGTTCCAATAATACTTTCATTATCCCAACCTAGCTTCCTCATCTTTACATGCAATACAATGTCATATAATATCATTCTTATAACCTTCTTTGGTCAATTAGTCACTATGAAAACCATGTGGATAAAAATCTAATGGAAAAAGAGAGTTGTTTCTCCTTAGATATGCCTCAGGTAATTGTCTCATTAAAAACCTTACCAAGAAAAACCCAGTGGGAAAAAACTCGGTGAAGGGAAAAAGAGTACAATGCATATCATGTCAGCAGTAGCATGTCCACATCATGCAATTATCACTTTTCTTGCATGATCGCACAATCATGTTTCCTTTGTAAGATATACATTAGAATTGATTTTTCAAGACCAAATTCATATGTTTCGATCCTCAAGACAAAGCTGAATTAGCTTGTATACACATTTACAAGGTATTTGATTCCAAATTCTTTTTGTAGATAATTTTCTAGCAATTAAGAACTCGTCTGGAGTTACTGCGCTATATGTTCATGATAATTTAGTAATTGACAACTTATTCTGGAGTTTCTATAATTTAGAATCGGATCTTCAGTGATATTATGAATATTCAGGTTATCAACAATAATAATTATATAAGTTATCAAATGAAGATACGTAAGATTCACATCAATTCAAATTAACTCAAACGTTTGACCCCACATAATAAACAAACAAATATATCATATAATCACATTGCATGTAGTAAGAATGCAAAATAAAGCAATATATGATATACTATCGATAGATTTATATATTCACGTGAAATTGAATGAAAAGACAATGCAAAAATGTCTAACAATGCAGTTCGAACTGTAATCCATCTTCCAGATGGCTTTCACTTTATTCAAGTATTTATCATATTAACTCAAGTGAGTTAAGTTCCCGGGAACATAGATATGTGCTTCATGCACCATAAATGTATATATATGCGCTTCACGCATCATACATCTCATTACATATTTTCATGTATACTTATTCTTAGCATGCTACAATATAAGTCGTATACGCATTTCAGGAGGATATATATTTTGTTGCTACCAAACAAATACAACTTGAATACCCTTAATCAATAGGTGTGTTGCGACACCATATTAATCATTTAGTGCATCAGGGTACCAATACTTTGTGACAAAACTTACTTCAGTTATTTTCACAAGTACCCACCTAACACATATAATGCATTAAGATCATGTTTCATTAGACTTCATGTCTAAATTTCTCAATTGTATAGTGAGTTTAGCAATAGTCAATATAACTATAACCGTATCATATTTTCATAGACTTGAGATCTAAATTTCTCATCTTATACAATGACTTTAGTTTACTCTTGATTGCGTCTTTTCTCTTTGGCCATTCATAAATATATGTTTATTCACTTAAAGACTTAAGATCCTCATATTGCTTGCATCATATAGAGTTTTTCATTTGTATGCAATATTTCTTGTCGACAATCTCGTTTTCCTTTCTCGTTCCACCATGTTCAAGATAATTGAGATCTCATTATATTCATGAATATTAGTATGTAAATGTCTTCCAGACATTTGTAATATACTCCCTCCGTTTCTTTTTATTTGATTGTTTGAGCATTTTTTCCATGTTTTTTTTTATTTGATTGTTTACAATTTCAATGCACTTTTTACAATCTCAATGCACTTTTTTACAATTCTAATGCACCTTTTTACAATTCCAATACACCTTTTTACAATCCCAATGTAATTTTTCTCAATCTCTTAATAAAGTACTTTTTCCCCAAACAATCAAATAAAAAGAAACGGAGGGAGTATTTAACTTATTCATGAGATATATTAGTCATCAACCTCTTCTGGAAGTGTTCATCTTCTAGACCATCATCAAATATTTATTATTTTAGCTTTCAGATGGTGGAACTATTCGATAAATAATGGTTCTTTAGAAACCTTCACGCTAACTTGAGCTTTACAACTGGTATACAATTTCATTATTATTTTGAAGTCAGAAATTTGTTTGGTAGTGAACTTCTGGTTCATATTTATCCTTTGAACTTATGTTTCCATATTTATCTCTTGAACTTCAAGTTCATATTTACTCATTTTGAGGATCATATAATATAAGGATATTAAGTATAATTTTCCAGTTGTATATTCTCTCCCCCTCAATGTTGAAAAAAAAATTGATACATTGTAACGGAAAATTACTATTTCCGAGTATATAGATGTCAATACCTTATAGGTATGATGAAAATTCGAATCACTCATCCATCGTGCATATTGTTGAAATTATACGATGCACGGTCTAATTTCAAGGGTATTATATTTGGTTTCTGACCAAACCAACTATATAAGGGGAGTTGTATGATAACTTTTCGGTTAGATGCGGAACATGTGTGACTGCACGTAGTATAACATTTCCCAACAACCAATTAAGGGTGTATGCATGTACTACAACATGCCCCCTAACAATCAACTAGGAGTTTACAACATGTAGCCCACAAAAATCTTTAAACTAGATAAATGAATTGACTCTCTAATGAGCATTCAATTGAGTTTCATATTATTACTCTTCGCATCGTACCTGATCCGGGATGGTCTAACCGGTCATACCAAATAACAAAGTTATCGTAAATCTCAAACTTCAGGTTTGATACAAATATGTATATATTTCAAGTAATAATACATTAGGTCTTCGAGAGCCTTCATTTAACTCTTCAAGAGTCTTGACTTGGCATTGTTGTACTACTGTCAAATATTAGCTCTTCTAGAGTCTTCAATACTTTTGTTATATTATTGAAAAATACTAGCTTTTCAGAAGCCTTCAATAATAAACATGTAGTTTTGTTTTGTCGTATGCACAACTATAAATTTATTAAATTAAGTTGACCGAGATCAATACTTAATTTGTACATATAAAATTTATATGACAATAATCACCACTTCAGGGGTGTGATAATAAACCCTTATATATATGACGTTGTCGGGTATAAAAATACCACCGCCACTTCAAAAGTAACAATGTTTTTCAATATGTAAGGTACTTCTGGACCTTTAATTAATTGTATATATTTGAAAAACAAAGCATGTATATTGAAATTCTATTATTCAACTTGTATGAGTTATCTAATCTCACAAGTGATCCATAAGACTTCATATATTATATTTCCAATACAATAAGAACTAATATTCTTTACTAGTGATAACAAATTTTCTTTGTATTTCGATATATAGTCAAGTCTTCCAGACTAATCACAAGTGTAAACACTCGAAAATAAACATTTTAACAAGTCTCCTGGACTATTGTGAATATCAAATAATGTAGAGATATTTTCATCACTTCAGGGATGAAATATTTGTTCTGAATAATTATTTTCTAGAATTTCCTTCCGGACATTAATATAAAAATCACATTACTTACCAATAAATCTTCTGGTTTAGGTACCGGATAATCGTCTTCTGGACCGATTAAATATGAACGATAATTACAGATTGAAGTAACACATAACACCAACATCATCACTTCAGGAATGAAATATTAGTTTTGGACAATTATGTTATAAAATGTTCTTCCACACTTTGATCTAAATATCATGTTCATTTACCCATAAATTTCTGACACGAAACATACCGATAATTGGCACCTATGTAACATATGAAATATATGAAATACGCATAATGATTATCCATCGTGCACAATGATTCTTCATCATAAATAATGTTGTCTACAACGGAACATATAAAATACGCAAAATATATAATTGGCACCTATGTAACTCATTAATTTACCAATAGGTATTCAATATACTCGTCTTCTGGACTGTAATTTAATTACTATACCAATAAATCTTCGGGATTTAGGTGTTTGATAATCGTCTTCCGAACCGATCAATTATAACAATTTTGACATTGTTATAGAACATACAAATGTAATATATGAACTATACAAAACGTATAAGTATAATAAAATTAATCGACATCAACATATATAAAATTAAATAACAAAAGTAATCCATACTGTTATAGAATGTATAAGTAAATTGTCTTCTGGACAAATATAAATTAAATTTGTCTTCATGACACATTAAAAATTATATTGTCTCCTGGACAAATAAAATCAAATTCATTTGCACGACAAATATAAATTTGTCTTATGGATTCCTCAATGTAAATATTATGACTAAGGAATTATCTTAAATGTATATAAAAATTATGTACAATAAACGAATTTATATAAGTACAATTCACATCGAATTGTGATACATGATGAATACAATATAAAATTGCATATAGATGATTATGAAAACAATCAACACTATTATATATCAAATCTAAATATATGTGAACTCTTAAAATATATTAGATCATGTAACAAGAATATATAAACTTGATTTCGGCACTGTTAGATCGACAACAATAAAATAATATATGATGATGATTATATTCGCATATAATAAAGGATTTTCTAGTGTCATACGAACTAATATACTTTATAAAATTATTTAAAGGTCGAGTATTACCTCAATTGGTTAGAGACTCGTGCTGATAACGTGTTATAAATAAAATACAATATAGAATGAAACAAGAGGGAGATAGTATTATTATTCTTTTCAAATGTACATTACTAACATAGGAAGAAACCATATATTTATAGACTTACTCTAATAGCTAACATTTATGAGCCTTCAATAGGAATATACCAAAGGTCAAACATATTTAGTGGTATGTTTTATTGCTAGTAAAAGACATCCATAAATATTCATAACAGTTAATTACTAATAGTTTAACATTAAAACTACTTTTCGACAGTGTCATCAATACATGGATTATTGCAAGTACAATATAAGTGCATGGACCAATTGCCTTAAAGATCTAGAGAAGAAGGAAAAGGAACTTCTAAAGGATGCAAGTGGACAAGCCGATACTGTTGGATCAAGATTGAAAAAGAGGAAGAAAAGGTGAGAAATTGTTACTGCTTCCTGAGTACTAATATACACTGTTTACTGCTTCCTGAGTACTAATATACACTGTTTACTGCTTTGGGAGTATAAATATACTTTGTTTACTGCTTTGTGAGTACTAATATATTCTGTTTTCTGAACAGCCTTTCAACAAACGATGCCGAGGAAGAGAAGTTTACTAAGAAGCCCGATCGAGATATGAAGGAGCTTGATCAACTCTTGAATGATTGTGAAATTTTGCAAGACAAAATTTCTAATCAAGATGACGAGAGAGAAAAGAAGAAAATGGTTGTGGTTTTCATGAATGACTCCCAAGATTCGTGCGAAGGCAAAGGACGGCCAAAAAGGGAGACTAAAGAATCAAAGTTCAAAAGGAAACCATTTCGAGAAAAAAACAAAATCACCCTGCCACCATTTGATGAAAACGAAAAGGAGTTATTGAGTTATGCATTTGACAAAGGGAAAAATCAGTAAGTAATACTAAACCACTATAATTCTGCTTTGTACAGTAAGTAACACATAAAATGAATGTAATTTTTAAAACTAATACATATTTATGCTTTATGCAGTCATGAAGTATTGTTCCAGATGAACATGGAAAAGAGATTTAATTTGGATAGAGAGGCTATCCTAACTCTGGAAAATAAAAACTTCATCGTCTCAGCAATTATAGACCATTGCACTCGTGCAATGAATGTCTATAATTTGAAGAAAGGAGAATGCAACAGATTGTGTCTCACGATAGCTGCAACCGTAAGTGTATTAATGTACTTTTATATTAATATTCATTCAATTAGTTTTAGAAGTTTCTGATACTTGTTTTTTGTTCCTTTAAATTTGTAGACATCGATGACCACAACTACTAAAAAGGAGAAATTTCTTGACAAGCGTACCGAGGAAGAGTGCATTGGTTGGTTTGTGAAAACCATTGAGAGTTCTCCATTTTGGAGTTTGGATGACTTCAAAAGTGAATACCTGCAATATGTAAGTAAATTCCCATATCTCAATCCTCAAAACTAAAAACTAGCTTAATATGTTGGTTAATTAGGCAATTGTTCTTTTTGAGTACAAATATACACTGTTTATTGCTTTGTGAGTACTAATATACTCTGCTTAGTGCTTTGTGAGTACAATATACTCGGTTGACTAGTTTGTGAGAAATTGTTCTTTATGAGTATAAATATACTTTGTTTACTGCTGTGTGAGTGCTTATATACTCTGTTTAGTCTATTGTGAGTACTAATATACTCTGTTTAGTCTTTTGTGAGTACAAATATACTATGTTCACTGGTTTGTGAGAAATTGTTATTTCTGCTGTACAAATATAATATGTTTACTACTTAGTGAATTGTGAGTACTAATATAATCTATTTACTACTTAGGTATTCTTTCCCATTTACTTCCAAAGTCACTTCACGGTGTTTGTTGTCGACTTGAAAGAAGGAAAAGGCCAATATTTAAACAGCCTAGCTGAAGTTCAAATGTCAAATGTCGTGAAGGATGCAGCCAATTGTGTTGCAAGATCTCTATTCTGTTTACTTAAAAAAGCTGGAGTTGGCAACTTTGAAGATTGGAATGGTTCATGGGAAATAGCACCAGTGCCTCAACAAACTCCTCGTTCTAATGCCTGTGGATGGTTTGTGGTGAAATTCATTGAGGAATGGAATGGTGAGCAAGCAAGTATGGCTACATTCAGAGGCTGGAGTAACCTGGACAATACTCAAAGGAACAAAATAATAACACATGGACGTCAACAGATTTGTTTATCAATACTCAAAAGTGAGTATAATGATATTAACTTCAAAGATTTACAAATGAAGAAGAAGAGAACAACAGAAAGCCTTCGCATGGAAGTGCAACAAGAAAAGAAGAAAAGACAGAGCCTTCGCATACAACTGGAACAAGAAAAGAAGTAGTTGTAGTTGAACTAATATTCGTGTTCTAGATTATGTTATTGAATTACAGTGACTTCAGAAGATTGATTACCCATAGGTTGTTGTAGTGACTGATATTTGGAGCTTAACTGATATTTCAGAGTATATTTAGTTGTTGAAGTAATATTCGTGTTATAGATTTTGTTATTAACTAGTCATCTAATGAATATAGAGTTTGGACTTCATCTATTTTTCCAAATGTTTATTTCAAATATGAACCTGTTCAACCAATATATATAGGGACCATATCCTTTTCAGGGTACGAAAGATTACATATTGAACATTGTTTAGGATGCGCCATCATAAGTTGCATTGCATGAGTCATAGTAAACAGTTAATTATATTCATATACTCTATAACCCATTTATGTATTATTCGTGGTGGAGTGCAAATATACTCGAAACATTTATGTCAAAGTACAAAAGTACTCCAACTCAATTATCGAATCTTCGTAGTGGAGTACAAAAGTACTCCATCCCATTTCTATATTCTTCATCGCGGAGTACAAATATACTCAGAGAATTTATGTCAGAGTATAAAAGTACTCCAACCCATTTATATTTTCTACGTGGTGGAGTGCAAATATACTCAAACAATTTATATCAAAGTACAAAAATACTTAATGTCATTTAATCAACAAAATTTGATACTTTCCGAGTTCAAATGTACTCTCTTAATACATAATAAAGTACAGAAATACTCTAAATATAGTTATTCCCCTATTACATAATCTAGTGTCTTGGATTTACTTCGATTTGCTTTCAATCTATCATTGGCGAGCTCCCTTGCTGGTTTCAACCGCTGTTTAGATTTATTTGCATTAATCCTCTTCTTGATACCTTTTGCCGATTGGAGACGAGATTGCACTTCAATATCATTATTACCTGTTATAACATATAGTCACAATGTTAGTACTAAAACACAATTTTCTCTTAAAACATTAACATAAACACTAAAATGAAAAAGAACCTGTAGCTATAGATTGACTAGAAGCAACAGGAGCAATATGTGAAGATCCTTTCAAGCGATCCTCAACACGTGTCAATACATCATTGACTTCTTTCATAAAAAAGAAATACACATCATCATTCAAGCAAATCCGATTGGAAATACGAATCATCGAAGAACAATATGCTTGATATCGAAGTGCATACGTTGAAGAACCGCTACCATCATTTTCGGGTGAAGTCCATACACCAGAATCACCCCTTGCATTCTTAGTCCATCTTTTAAGAATGTACTTCTCTGGAATGGATATTAAATCTGGATAAGAACCAGAACAGCTCAATATATCTATAGCCTTCAAAATATGGCAGCACAAAATGCCCCAGTTCACAAACTTTCGACATTTACAAACCCATTCCACACTGTCCAAATTAATTTCAACCCGACGCTCATCAAGTCTAACAGAAGAAAATGATGGATCTTGCTTAAAAAACATAACATATTTTCCTAATTGAATCACTATTGACTTCGTCAATATCAACAAAATATTGGAAAGAAAGAGAATACTGTTCTTGGAAAAGGTTAAATATAGGAAATGTGTATAATTCAGCAACTTGTTTATCAATGGAAGAGTGGTTAAATCTAATGGAGGGCAAAAACTGGATAGACTCAAAAAGACTTTTGTTAAGCTTTTCACGCATATGTTCAAGCATTATAATTAAAATTGTGGAAAAACTGAGGCAAGGAATAAGAGACACTAACATAATTCCGTAAGAAAGAATTGAATGACTCGCTCACTTGGTACTCTTCAAACCAGCAGTGAAATTGGATTTCACCCAAGCCGATGACCACTGTTTCCTAAACATATATATGGAATTCAGCCAGTTGTGGGGTACTCCCTCGAAGCACTCATCAACCATCACCTTCCAATTGTACTCAAAATCATCCTCATCATCAACTTCCCTAATTAAAAAATGGAAATTGGTAAAGAATTCTTTTGTCGCTAAACTTCCGAATTTTCTGCTAGCGTTTTCACAAATGTGCCACGAACATAAACCATGAAAACAAGCAGGTAAAACAATACTAATTGCTTTCCTCATAGCGGCATCTTGATCAGTGAATAAACTCACTGGTCTTTTACCTCCCATACACTTTAAAAATGTATGGAGAAGCCATTCAAATGTCTCACTACTTTGATCATGGAGTAAAGCAGCGCCAAAGATACAACTCTACCGATTGTGGCTAAATCCAAGAAATCCCGCTTCAAAAAAACGTGTAAACAGTAGATTAGTAGGGAATTTATTGTAGGATTCAAAGAACATAAAAACAAATACTTAAGAGTGTAATAATAAGAGAATATGAAAAACATAAAAAAGCAAAAACGTACCTAAAGGAAAGTATTCCTTGTTGGTCCTAAAAGTCGTATCAAGACTCACGACATCTCCAAAACAAGCATAATCATGTCGCATAACACCATCCGACCAAAAAATGTTAGTAATCAACGCATCTTCGTCAAGCTGAATGTCGTAGAAAAATGAAGGTTTGACTTCAGACTCATGACTCAAAAACTGCAGCAAAATACTAAGATCTCCGGCGGACATATCACGAGTGCGCTTCCCTCTAAGGAAGTTCTTCATATCAAGTTTGAGAAAACCAGCAGCGTGTATCCCCCCGGATGCTTGACAAATCAGCTCATAGGAGGATTTGTCTGACAAACCTGCATCTTTATTAGCCTCAATCATCTGTCGCTGGACTTCAGTAATCTGCCTATTTGATCTAATGTAGTGAGACAATTCAGGGGGCTGCAATAGATGATTGTGCTCATCGTTCCACAAAGTAATCTGATAATTACAATCTGATGGAACATACTTGAAATGTATTCGTGCTAGACAACCAGTCCTTTCTTCTTTTACAACACGCCGTCTTTTCTTAGTTTCTACCAAAACTTGCTCAATATCATGTCCATAAGAAGGATCATTGACACTATTAGCTTTGAAGCCCTCTTTATTACAGTAATAATACATGTACCTAACAATACTAGAATCATCAGCCGAGGTAGTTCGTGGAACTTGACTACGAATCCTAACACCAAATCCTCGGCGATGGGCATAGTCCCGATAAAAGTTCTTAGCTTCGGTGACACTACTAAAGCGTAAAGATTTCCATTTATCAAGATCTTTGGGAGAATAAAAACAACTCTCACCTAACAATATTAAACAAAATAGTTCAATTGCAGTGTATAAACAAGTAATGAAACATATACTATATTGAATGCTAGTTGGAGTACATATATACTCTGTAAACATGTATACTATGTTAAATGCTAGTTGCAGTACATTATACTCAATAAACTAATATGTGAGTACATATATACTCTGTAAATATGTATACTGTGTAACAAACAAATTTATGCATCTTTCTTTCAAAAATAATGGGGCCTGAATTCCAAATTTACGCATGAACAGAAAGAACATAAAATCACATATAAATGATAAATTTAACTAACCAGTTGCATTGTTCGATTCAGCAGGAGCTCCACATGAATTGAGAGAGATTTCATCATCATCCGCACAATCGCTAACAATAATTGAACCTCCAATATCATATCCTATAAAAGATGAATTGCTGCGATAAAACAAAAAAGGTAGTAAAATAAGAACATAATCTTCAATTATAATAGCGAAAATTAAAAACAAATATAAAAAAAATTTAATTAAATTACGAAATACCCAAACCTTTGCATCGTATTGATTATCCTCTGCAATCTTCTCTATGAGAAAAATCGTGAACAAAATCGACTTTGATTACGTAGTCGATTGAGAAGATTTGCGGAAGAACGAATCTCCAATTGAGAAGATTTCGTTGGGGAGAAGATTTCGTTCGGTGGGGGGGGGAGGGGGGGGGGGGTGGAAGGGAGAACGTGAAATGGGCTGAGGCTCACTAAAATAAGCGGCCCATATTATAATACTCCAGCAGCCCGCCCATATTATAATAGTCCAGCAGCCCAATGCTTGTTGGCATGTTGGCACACTAAGGGTGTTGACACCAGAATGACTGGTCTGATCACTTATGTTTGAGTAGGGGTCCCGGTTGATCACCTATGTTTTAAAAGTTCCCGGTTGATCACTTATGTTATCTAAATCGATCTCAGTTGATATCATAGACATAAAATCTATAAATTATCACCTAATCACGTCACGTGACATGCACATGTTATTTTCCAAGGGCAATTTTGTCAATTCAAGTCTTTTTTCCATTTTTTTTCAAAATAAAATTGGCGAATATAAGTCAGACCGATTTAGAAATATAAGTGATCAACAAGGATCCTTTGAAACATAAGTGATCAACCGGGACCTTAACCCAAACATAAATGATTTCATTCTAATTCGCTTTCTTGGTTTGAAACGTTGATGATTTCATGAAGAAGTTGTTTAGAGGAGTTGCTTTAGTTAAAGAAGTAGTTCCCTCCATAAAATGCAAGATAAAAACTGAACTAAAAATCCAATTTCGGATTTTTGTCACCAAAACGAATTAGAATGAAGAACTTACCAAACAATTGTTCAGTTTCAAATTTGTCCCAAAAGCGAGGTCGTTTAGCCATTTTCCGAGGAACTTCATCGACCTCGACATTATTTAAAATTAGGCTTAATTTCATCTGGGCACCTGAACTTTGTTAATTTTCCCAAATAGACACCTGATAAACTTTTTGTAACAAATAGGCACCTGGACCCCAAAAATAGCACATGAACTTTCGTTTTTCACAATTTTTTTAATTTTCAGATTTTTAAAATTTTAAATGAAGGACAAAATATTCAAACACAATTAATTAAATTAAAACTTCATCTTCAACCTAACACCCCACCCCACCATCTTTCATCTCTCATCTTCATCTCTTCCAAGAAACCCCAAAAAAGGACATTGGCAAAAGTTCATCTTTGATCTAACCTATCTGACCATAGCCACTCCCATAGGCTCTTCATTGCACAGCCTCGCAAGCTCCGATTCATTTTCTAATCCACTCAAACTCATCGATGAAGCAGAGGACGACGAATTTGATGAAGATGATGCTGATGATGATGAAAACCTCCTGAAAAACGAAATGCATCCACCTCCAGGGAACCTCCATATTGTCAACCCACTGATTTTGACGAATTATATTGCAAGATTGAAGCTTTATGTGTTTTTGAGCATTTTATTTATGGTAAGTGAAGAAAGGTTAATTTTTGAAAAATGGTTTTGATTCCTAATAAAGTTTTGTCGATGAATTGGTCATAAAGATTGATTCCTAATAAAGATTTGAAAATGGGTTTTGATTCTTAATAAAGCTTTATGTGGTAAATTGAACAAGGGTTTTGATTCTCAATAAACCTTCTCATTTTTTACTTGAATTTTGATTTGCTCCTCTGTTACAGCCTGAATTAATAGCTCTCATATTTTATTAGGTTTCAAGGGGTCCGTTTAGAGTAGAAGATTCAGTCAGGGCTGGAGGAGGCCCTTTATTCGCTCTGCTTGGATTCTTGATTTTCCCTTTCTTTTGGAGCATCCATGAAGCTCTAGTCACTGTTGAACTCGCCACAAGCTTGTGTTGAATTGTTCATGAAAAAAATGATGATGGATGGAGGTGGGGGAGGTGGGGGGGGGGGGGGGGGGGGTTTGGGTTTATAATATATAGAGAAAATGGCACCATCGATCACTCATGTTTGGTAAAATTTTGCGTTCGATCACTCAAGTTCAAGTTTAAATGTTTTCGATCACCAGCGTTGGATACTTTGTACAAAACGACTCACTCTCGCATTTTTTTTGATAAAATGTAATTTTTTGAGTTTTTTACAGGGGTAATTTAGTCATTTTGCATAGCATTTTAACAGTACTTACTATAATTTAATTTAACAACAATTATCTTCCCTCCTATTACAACAATTGTTTTTTGGGTTGTTAAAGGAGAAGGAGGATGATAGAGTAATTGTTGTAATAAGAGGGAAAAAAGTTGTTCTTAAATTAAATTATAGTAAGTAGTGTTAAAATGGTATGAAAAATGACTAAATTACCCCTGTAAAAAATTCAAAAAATCACATTTTATCATGAAAACGCGAGAGTGAGTCACTTTGTACAAAATATCCAACGTTGGTGATCGAAAACATTCAAACTTGAACTAGAGTGATCGAACGCAGAATTTTAGCAAACGTGAGTGATCGATGGTGCCATTTGCCCTAATATATATATTTCTAAATTCTCTAATCTAAAAAATTGAAATTTTCGAAGTGGTACCTGAACTTTTCTGTAAATTTTTCCTCCAAAAAGTCATATTTTTAATATGACTAACTTGCCCCTGGGTTAAGGAATTTTTAAATGTAAAAAATTTGAGAAATTAAGAAAATTGTGAAAAAAGAAAGTTCAGGTGCCAATTTTGGGGTACAGGTGCCTACTTGTTGCAAAAAGTTCATCAGGTACCTATTTGGGAAAATTAAGCCTTAAAATTAGGATTTCTGATGCTTGACCTTTCATTCTTAAGTTCATGTGGCCCTTTAACTTTTTTGTTTGGGTGTGGAAATGATTTGATAAAGGAGATATCCAAACTTCCATACTCATTTTCTCCCATGATGTTTGATGTTAGAGTAAACAAAATACTCCTTAATGTTCACTCCATTATTTACTCTGAGATCATCCATCAAGAGTTTAGATACATCAAAGTAGGTTTATAGGTATGATGAAGTACAAATACAACTATTTTATGATATTTCCAGCTTAGCTAAAGTAGGGGTCATATGAGAAAAGTAACCAAAGATTTCTTCAAGCATCAATTGATTTGAAAGAATAGCAAAAGCCTTAAACGACTATTGATTTGAAATGGCGGGAGTACATAATTTCAATATTATCCTTTTGCTAAAATAACACCACCAGTTCAAGGAGTAACAACAAGATATAGAGGCAAAATTAAACAAAGTGTAATATAGAGACTAAGAAAGTATCATGGAAAAATTTAAAACTTTGGCTATAGTTTAAGGGACAAGACGAAAATAACCCTTTTCATATGACCACTTTTCTCATCAATCCAACAAAAAACAAATAAAGTAGTCAGTAAATAAAGCTGATAATAATATCAATGACCAACATTTGGAAATTTAGTGCATTAGTAATATGATGTTTCGATTTCATTTCTACAAAATTCAACACTGCAACCATAAAAAAAGAAAGAAGCTGCTTGTTACACTTTAGAAAGGCACCTTGGAAATAGAATTTCCACAACTAGGTAATGTATAAGGCTAAGGTTTGGTATGCAAGAAGGCACATAGGGAACGGATCTGTCACATTGTACAGACGGGGCGAGCGATATTGTTTAGGTGGTACTGCTACAGAACATGCCCTTTTACCTTCGAGTTGTCTACCAAACATTTTTACGAGCCCTTCAACTTTGCAATTGAAACAAATCAGGTCATTTCATTTCACGAAATTGATTAAGGTTTGCTATAAGCAAGCAAGAGATGGTTTTCAGGAGAAATGGTAGATGGAACATAGTAGACAAGATGAGACTCTAAATGTTGCTCCTTCAGCCAGTTCCATCGTCCAGCGTCAATTATATCCTTGCACATGAAACCTAACATTGCCCTATCTGTAACTTTCATATTCCTCACAACATCTGCAACTCCAAGTGAATGGACATCCAGTGCGTAGAAATCCTCCCAGTCCCTGAAGAAACATTAAACAAAGGAGTTCAAAAGCTACTAACGACTGAATACCTACGAAATTTAGGCCAATCAATTAAAAAGAAGCAGTGTGGAAAGCAAACAAGCATATACGCTACAGACCAAGCATTGAGTGTACATACATGATTTGCAAATGTGCAGTATAATCAATTTCAGAAAGCTTTGAACTATGATCAGCATCAACCGCCCAGCTAGTAAACCACGAAAGAGCACTAAATTCCTCCTTGTTGATTCCTAGATTCAACATGTATTTCTTATCTGCAGTCAAGAGTTAAGATATCATAACTAGATTGAAAATCGACTGCAATCATCTGAAGTTTTACAGCTGAAAGATAGCCAGAGAGATTACTTATATAATATTTCCACTGACACAGATGATGACAACAAGTGGCTAGAGCTAAGCCTTTGAGATAAAATTCACCATTATGTTGTTGGCGCTCCTCAGGAATACAACACCTCATGGTCATATCTGAAATTTCAGTTATTCCACTAAATTCTTTAGAACACATCAATATATGAAAACTGAAATAGTTCATCACACACCAATTAGATTGTGGCTGAGTGACAAACTGACAATAATTTTTGTAAAGAAGATAACCTGTTGCTGGTCCACAAAGATGTTTACCAATTGCCAAGTAAGGAACCTTTTTTAAAGAGTCAACTGCGCTCAACTTTAAATCCTCGACTGCAACATTTAGAAAAGGTTTAGTGAATATACACAAGGTTCTAGTCCCAATATATATCCTTATATGCATCAATAAGATAGTAAATTTGTTGGATCACCGAAGAATACTGAGTGTTATTAGCGCCCAGAAATTTGGCAGTATATCCAGCATGAACTAGGTTTGCCATTAGAAGTCAGAACGGTCGAAATTTGTTTAGCTGGATTTAAATTATAGAAATCCTGAACTTTAGTGGCACCTACATTAAAGTACAACTGAATATCATATGGGATCACTATCACTTTGGGACAGATAGGGAAAAAACAAGTGGGGTCTTTCTTAATCAAGAGAACGGACTACAAACAAATTGGAGATATGATTATTATGGGTTAATGTAACCAATTATCACTCAAGTTGTTAAAAAAACCCCACTCCATCATCATGATTTCGAACAAACCCTACATCGATCAATCGCCTTAGTTGTATAGCTCATTGTAGGTCCGTTTTCCAAATTTTAAATAGGGTATTTTTTACGACAATAAAGTTCTAAACTTTAAATAACAAACAACTATTCAAGCTATTTTACTATAAAAATAAATAAAACATTCCAAAAGAATGTAAAGAAAGATCAAAATACCACCTAGTAACCCCCCTCCCCAAATCTATTTCATTCCCAGAACTCCACACCTCCATTGTCACTGCCAATTTTTCAACACTATCACCTCCATCACCATGGCCACCAGCCAAGACCTTATCATCGACTCAACTATTCCATGGATCCTTGACCATTTGTACGGCTTTTGAATGTTCTACATCTTTTTAATGTTAAATAGCCCAATTCCTGTCTACCATTTTATATTGACCCCTTATATAATAACACGAAAATCCCCTGTTCAAAATCTAATAAGTTGACCGAAAATGATGGTTTAACAAAGAAAATTAACCGGATTATCACATGTGAACGGTTTAATCATGTTGATCAAGTGGGGTAATTTAAACAACTTTAGTGATGTTTGGTGAAATTAACCCAAATATCTTTTAAAACTCGAGGGTGATTGACTGAACTTTTTAGTACAGGAAACATATATTGACTGCCACTTATTCAGGAGTAAGAGCTTCTGGTGAGAAAGAAATGTCAGATGTGAGCATTTTCTGATTATCTGTTCTTTTCTAATATGACCAATTTCATTTCATGAAGTGACGTAACTACAAGCTTCAAAACATGCGCAATTTCATTTCTGATGACAGGTGACGTTTATGAACAATATGAGGTGATCACAATAGTATAGCAGAAAATCCCTGAATCATGCATTTTTAGGAACTCTCAGTTGGGAAGAGTAAAAAGCCAACCAGCTATGAGATGAAAAACCTTACTGTCAATTCTCAATCGCTCTAGTGACAAGCTCTCTTTCTGACGCAAACTCCGATCAGCCTAAATTTGAAGTTACGCAAACAAAATAAAGATACCAAAAATATAACGAATAAAGAGAAACAATTTGCTGGTTATTAAAATGAGTTCACTAAATACTTCATAAACATATATCGGCTACACTAAGGAAAATAGACAGAAGCTGCAGCTAGCATAGTCAACTAACCTTCAACTTGTACGCCTTGCGCTCAACAAGAATGACCTTTTTGATTCCGTAACAATCAGCAAGCACTTGTGTCAAATACCCCCTCCCAGCTCCAAATTCAACAACTGCAGGAACATCATCGCTGCCCACAGGCATCACCCCATTACTAGATTGCTCCCCTGTATCATCTTCGTTCAGTTTCGCCAATACTCCAAAGTGTTCCAAGTTTCCAAGTATCGATGCCTGCTGCGCAACATGTTTCTCTTGAAATGGCAACTTCCTGCAGTTACACTCTAACTCATGAACAAAAATCCAAACTATCATCTCTACCACTATGGTACTACTTCCCATTCAATTTAATTGGCGTTTTCGTTTTTCTATGTCACACTTTGATCATGAATATTTTTATATGTATATTATTATAGACAAATACTAAGAAACTAATATTATGAATACATTTTCAAAGACTAAACAAATTATATCAATTTTATGTTTATTATAATGACAACTAAAAGAAATCTTTTGTCAAATATTGACACGGAAAACACATCAACTACATAGAATTGGAGAGAGTATTTGATATGGGTTTTCGTTTACTTGTCCATTTCTCGGTTAGTCCACATATGACAAGCTTCAGGAACTTTGAAGGATTCTTGAATTTCCTTACAAATGGATGCATGAATGCACTTAATCTTCGCAATCAGAGAAAAGAATTCATCAACACTCAAGCCACATATTGCATTTCTCTTCATCTCTGAAGTAACAATCTTTCCAGAAGCTTCGTCTTCATCTTCTTCGTTCTCATTCTGTTTCCCAGCATTAATTCCCTTTTGGTAATATGCTTGACTGGAAAGATATTCTCTTTGTTTGAGTAATGGGCATCTCTTCAAATGACTCACAAGATTTTCTTCAAGCACATTGCTACCACACAAAATAAACAATCAACATTAACACGTCTCAATGTCTTCAAGAGGCTCCCGACTAAGCAGGTAAGCGAGCATGCCATAGTACACAACCTTACAGTTTCCGAAGTGACGAGTACAAATGCTATATCAAGCACATTGCTACGACACAAAATAAACAACTAACATTAACACGTCTCAATGTCTTCAAGACGCTCCCGACTAAGCAGGTAAGCGAGCATGCCATAGTACACAACCTTACAGTTCCCGAAGTGACGAGTACAAATGCTATATCAAGCACATTGCTACGACACAAAATAAACAATTAACATTAACACGTCTCAATGTCTTTCAAGGGTCCCGACTAAGCACATTGCTACCATCCACACATACACACACAAAAAAGATCGAATCTTGAACCAAAATGAAGTAATTTGAGGAAAAAGAGAAGAAGAATTGAGTATATTTACTGAGAAGGGTCAATTGGGCATGGGACCCATTGATGGTTGGATCTTTGGGTGTGATTGCCGCAGTACCTAAAGCAATTTAACACAAGAAGAAACAACACATGATTGATTTTTGTTACAATACATTTTTATTTATAGTAAGATTATAAAAATATGAGAAGACTTACGAGGAGTGAGGAACAAGAGTATTTGCACAAAACCGATTCTTGTTCTTCAGCCAAAATTTGCAATGATTTGCCATTTTCCTCAAAGCTAAAGCTTAAGGTTAGGGTTGGGTCTTAAATGGCAAAGCCTATTTCCAAGGCAGTTATTTCCAAGTCACGAGATTCGGTCAGTTTTACCCTTTTTTTATGCGTGAAAGTAACGTAAAGTTTAAAAAGTTACGACCACTTCACACGTAACTATGTAAACTTGAATTTTTATATTTTCATTTTTCTACGTGTGAAAGTAACGTAACTATTACAAAGTTACGACCACTTCACACGTAACTATGTAAACTTGAATTTTTATATTTTCATTTTTCTACGTGCGAAAGCAACGTAACTATTAAAAATCTACGACAACTTCACACGTAACTATGTAAACTTGAATTTTTTTTATTTTCATCCGAACGTGTAAGAGTAATATAATATAAGCTGTTTCATGATATAACCACACGCTGGATTGAATAAGTTAGTATTATGAAATTTTAGTATAATTTATATATAAACTATCCTCGCTCTTATTCTTATAAATTAATGTCACTCGTAAGTTAGACAACATGAAAAAATCAATGTAAAACGGTAATGTTGATGTTAAATCGAACAAATTTAAATCCGCACTAATAACGGCATAAGGTATTGAAAACTAAGTAAAGTTGCTTTCATTTTCTATATATTTATATTGTTTAATTAAAATAATGGTAGGCTTAAACTCATGTGTTTAGAACAATTTACATATAAACTGTACAAAAACAAACGTGTGAAAGTAAAGTGTAATATTAATATTTACGTGTGAAAGTAACGTGAAGTATTTATATTTACGTGTAGTAGTGTCATGAAACTCTCCATAAACTCATTACTTTAGTACAATTATATATAAAGAAACGCGTGAAAGTAAGGTGAAAAAAAGATATTTACGTGTGAAAGTATCATGAAATGCTAAATGTCATGTATTGTTCACACGTAGGACTTTAAATGAAGAAAACTACTTCAGTTTCTAACGTGTGGAAGCGTCGTAACTATAGACAAGTTACGATACTTTCACACGTAAAAAAAGGGCATTTCTGACCAATTCTCATGCCTTGGAAATAATTGCCTTGGAAATATATAGGCACCCGTCTTAAATGGGTGTCTATATTTCTGATTTGTTATGTAACTTTTCTTTATCCATCGCCATTATATAAGTAAATAAATCATACACTATTGGGAAGAGGAATTTATATTACAACGGGACAGAGACATTCGTAAATATTTGCATTTTCGCTAGGTCTCGAACCCATTACCTTCATTAAAGACGCATGGATCGATAACCACAAGATATGCAAACCAAACCAGCGAAATTTAAAAAGGGATTTTACTATTTTGCCTCCCCCAGATCTTTGGAAGTGTACTGGTGAAAATGTTATTCTAGGAGTAAAATAGTAATTCACACCTAAATGAAACATTGTTCTAATGTATATAGCGTTGCCCCTGAGTTTCCAGCATTTCAGTTTCAGGGCAATGATTTCTCTACGGTGTACCCGTATTAAAGTGTCGTTGCATTGCAATTCCAATAGTATTCACATACGTTGGAAAAAAAATTCTCATTTTTTTTTAAAATTTCTGTAACCGAACTCATGAAATTGTTGTTAAAATATTGGTTCAATGACAGAAGTACGGAACTAGGAGTTATATGCATTATGGAATGATGATTGGTCTATTGAGTTGCTTTTCCCATTTCCCGTTTTGATTGACACTTGATTAGTTTTCAATATATGAAATAAGATTATTGGATATATTATTAAACATATACTGTTAGCTAACACATAATCCTTAGGGGGGTGAATAATGATTACTACAATATGGATTTTGGTATTTTCAACCTCGGGATTTCAGTAGTGATCACTAGTAAAAATATGGAGAAGCCTCCAACAATTTATTGCAAGCAATCAACCCTTCTAGTTAATCCTAACTAGAAACTCAAAGCAAACCTTCAGGATTTCAAACCGCTAATAACCTTATAGGACTCAAGAACAAACTCTCAGTATTTCGATGAACTATGAACAATATATATGATTACAAATGATAACAAGCAATGAACTCTCAACAATCTCTCTCAATTGATTGAATAAAAAGTGCTAGGAAGTATTCTTATATTTTTGAGAAAAGCTTTTAAAATTGTGTGGAAGAAGTGTGGTTTAAAATGAAAAGTGTGGCTTTTATAGTTTGCTGAAAACCCTACAACCGGACCTTGGTCATTACTTCAGCCAAGATCTGTTCAAATCCCGGTATGCTTTAACGCCATTTTGATTCGCCATCAGCACTTGAGTCGGTACATGGTGAAGTTGGGATCAAATACCGAAATTAGCTACGAGGCTGGTCAGAACATGAGTCGGGACTTGGCAAGTTCCAAACAATGCTCCGAAATCAGCTACGAGGCTGGTCAGAGCTTGAGTCGGTACATGGTCAAGTACCAACCGAAGTTCTCATGGCGTTTTTCATCTTTAAACAACTTTAACTTTTAATGAGTGTTTGATTTAAGAGTTAAGCACAATTCGACATCTTTATATAACGAAGATATATCATTCAATTTGCGCATATTTTTTATTTCAAATGCAAGAACATTTTTCATAAAATTACACAGTTTTCGTTTTTAAGAACATGTTCATTTTTAAAAACTTAAAATCAATTTTAAAACCTTAGCACTTATAATATAATTCACCGAGAGAGAAGGATTGAATTCTCACAAAGACACAATAGCTAAATATAAAGCTACAAACTTCAGGTCTTCGTCTTTGCTCTTGATAGATGTTCGCGCCTCGATTCCTCCAAGATAAACTGTATAGATGACAAACAATATCAAAACATCACTTGTAATTTGTTATAAAGGTAGGTAGATACCCGTTCCTTTATATTGTTGCCAAAATACAAGTTCCTGTCATAAACATAGTGATTTGTTGCAATATTGCAGCATTTAGAGAAACTAAAACATTCCGAAGATGAATCCAATAAAATGGTTCTCCAATATAGTGCCAAATCATCCGCCCGATTGTCTGCCCAAAAAGTTTTCCAGGCTTGTGATTTTGCCATGATCAATCCCTGTCTAGCGAAGACCTGTGAGAAAAGCAAGTCAGTGAAGACATGAATGGAACAGGGGCATTTGTTAATTGCTAGGACAATTCCAAAGAGCAAAATTTCCATCAATTTAGCATCCATAGTCAAAGTAATGATGCCTAATGCTTTGAAATATCTATCTTTTTAAAGCCAGTACTACACAATTTGTTACATTACATTTTTCTTGTATATTCAATTTTCAAAAGAATTATTAGCTAAGGAGTATCTTTTTAAAGAATTATTAGTTGGATCGGTTCCGGACCAAAAAAAATGGATGGAATTGTTTTTGGTTTGATCCTGGTTTATCTCATATTCTTATTGGGTGGGTTTAGGTCATTTCGTCATCTGATCTGATCGGGACCAATAACAAGACTTAGTAAAGTGATAACATGAAATGTAATAATGTATGAGCTTTCTTAATCACCAAAAAAAGTCAAATTATTTTTTTTAAAAATATATCATATCATATCATATAGCAATTGAAAAACAGGTAAGACCTAAACCTCATCCTTTTAAGTTGGGAGAGTACTAAATTTTTTTTATAATCAATCATAACGGAAAAGTTATTATTTGCCTCAAAATTTTATTAAAATAACAAATTTACTCCAAAAATATTGCGAGATTTTTTCGCTATCTAACTATAGAAGGCCTCAAATTTTGAATCAAACTTCAACGGTTGTGACAATATCAGTAGAGTAAGTTAATACCATCTGCAACGGTGACTAAGTTGGTAGAGTAGTTATTACACAAGATCATGAGTTTCCTACACACGAGACTTGTCTTATGTAGTTTACTTGACTGAGCTATTACATTAGCAAGAAGTTTATCCAATACGAACTCGACATGAAACTGTTACGGATCCTCATTACCAAAGACCAATTTAATACATTATCGTTATTTAAGACCAAAGTGCAATTCAATGACATTTTGTTCTGTCTACTGAAACCATTTAAAACTTTTGGAATCAATTCGTTCATAGAAATTAATGCTAGCAACGAGCCGCGTAATTCGTTAGCCGCTCGAGCATCCGACTCGAGTACTCGACTCGATACATCGCTCAATATTTAAAGAGTAGGGTAGGAGCCTAAGGTTGTGCTCGTTTAGAATATCTGGCTCACTCGATATTTACCCGGTCCATTATCAAACTATCAAATAAATAATTTTATTTAATATATGTGTTAAATATTAGCTATAATTAAGTTTTGTAAATTTTATTATCAATACTTTAAATAATTAAGGTTTATGTAATTTATTAATGTTCAAAACATACAAATGTATTCCTTTTTTGTTAAAAATACTTTCTTAAACACTACACTAGCAAATAGGGAGATAAAATAGTCCTTTCACCCCTTAAAAAACACTTTTTGGTACTGTTGGGTGTGTGTATAACATATCCCAAAATCAAGCCATAAAAAAAGTCAAATATCCACATCTACACTATATCAGGGGCGGATCGGGGGGGGGGGGGGGTGGGGTGGGCACCGGTCCCCCTAAATTTTTCGGTATCGTTATATTTATATACGATTTTTTTGAATTTTTGTAATATAAACATTAAAAAGTGCAAGTAAACTAAGTAAAAATGTAGCTTAGTTGGTTAGAACCTTCATTTATTGGGTAGAGGTCATGGGTTCAAGCCCTCCAAGATTCATTTTTAACATTTTTCTTATACTTTAAGTATTTTTTATTTATTTTGGCCCCCCTATTTTATTTTTCTCGAAGCTGGCCCCCCCTTTATTTCCATCCTGGTTTCGCCCCTGCACTATATTTAATTGGGGAATGGGGAACTAGTTATTCTTTAATGAAACCCCATAATATATTTTAATGAATAAGCAAGTGACACATATTTAAATTGCATACCAACTACTAAGTCCCATTTAGATATTATTTATACATTATAATATTTAAGCATGGTTAAGATGAATAAAATAATTACCTATATATAATTATATATTTATTCAATAACTTTTATCATGCACAAACTTTAAATTTCACAAGAAATATTTATCATAATATATTCATGTAAAAATTAATATAACAACATATATTATAAATATGAGAAACGAGCTCGCGGTTGAACCGTGCACAAATTCATAAACGTGTTGAAAATATGAATTTTCTGCAACGAGAAAAGTCTTTCCGCTTTCCATTTTTGTTTTTTCTCTTCCCTAAAATAACAAGGTCAAATTGAGAAAGATGAACAATAATCTCTATACTTAACACTCATCAATTTCATTTTTGTTCATTTTTCTCATATGTAAATATATGTAACACACTATGATTTTACCGTTTCTCGATATTCTTTCCCATTTCTGGATTTTTCATTATTTTCTGATCTGTAAACCGCGAAAAGCTTTAATTTATAGTGTTCGATTTCTGATTCTAATTTATAATTTGTTGTAAAATTTAAAGAATTCATTTGGTGTTTGAAATCTCCAAATCGTGTAGTTATTGATCAATTGGGTGTAATTTCGATGCTTATTTGAGTTAGTATTTGTTAGGTGCTTGTTGAGTTGTTGTAACATAGCATTTATTGTTTTGTGATAAAGTTAGGGTCTTCAGTAGAAAGTGATAGTTTTAATTGTAGATCGAGTTTTGGTGTAATAAGAAATAGAAATGAGGCTTTTAGTGCGAGTGATTGAGGCTAGAAACATACCGGCCATGGACCAGAATGGGTTCAGCGATCCGTACGTTAAGCTGCAGTTAGGGAAGCATAAGTCGAGGACTAAAGTTGTGAAGAAATGTTTAAATCCGTCGTGGTGTGAGGAGTTTTCTTTTCGCGTTGATGACTTGAAGGAGGAGCTTCTTGTGTCTGTATTAGATGAGGATAAGTACTTTAATGATGATTTTGTAGGGCAGATTAAAGTCCCTGTTTCTCGCGTTTTTGAAGCTGCTAACAAGTCTCTTGGCACTGCGTGGTATGTTTTGAAGCCTAAGAATAAGAAGGCCAAGAACAAGGAATGTGGTAATCAATATCATTTCTGACTTCTATAGTTATATGCGTTGTTTTAAATAGATCTTAATACTATTATCCTGTCTTCAGCTACATTTCTATCTCGCCTTTATGATACTCAGCATTGTTACTTGTTTTGTGCTTGTTGATAGACTAGCGATACATTGGGGTTTCAATTAGCTGCTTTTAACAATGTTTTTGTTGTTCTGTTATAGGTGAGATTCTTCTTACCATATGTTTCTCTCAAAACAATACGCCAGCGGAAATGCAACCCTATGGTGACAATATTCCATTCACGAGGAAGTATACTGATGTAGGAAGTGAATCTCCTATGAGATTCTCAAATAGCCCATCAAGAAACCCGTCCCCAATGAGGTTAGAAGACCCTCCCGCCACTACTTCTAGGGAAGAAAAACCTTCTTTTGCTGGTAGAATTGCTCAAATTTTCAACAAAACAGGGGATAAAGTATCTGCCAGTTCATCAAGATCGGCCGATATGCCTGAGGTGGTAGAGAACACTAATCCAGTAGTTCAAGAGAGCAAGCCAGAGGAGCAAATTATTTTGGAGAATTTTGATGATTTACTTAAGAACCTGGAGACAAGGGAACCTGCGGTTGAAATGCCTAACAATTTACCTGGAGGAGTAGTTCTAAATCAGCACTATGCCATCTCACCACGGGAAATGAACTCAATCATATTTTCATCAGAGTCAGACTATTTCAAATCCTTAGCTGATATGCAGAATTCATCGGAGATGCAACTAGGACCGTGGAAATTTGACAGTAATGGCGAGAGCCTTAGAAGAGTTGTGACCTATACTAAGGCAGCAAGTAAATTGATTAAAGCTTTGAAAGCCACCGAGGATCATACATATTTGTGCGCTGATGGAAAAAATTATGCTGTACTCTCTGTTGTGAGCACACCAGATGCTCCGTATGGTGGTACTTTCAGGACCGAGGTGCTCTATTGCATTTCTGCTGGTCCAGATTTACCTTCTGGAGACCAGTCTACCCTGCTGGTTGTCTCCTGGCGAATGAATTTCTTGCAAAGTACTATGATGAAAGGTATGATAGAAAATGGAGCACGTCAAGGTATAAAAGAAAGCTTTGAGCAGTTTGCAAATCTTCTATCCCAGAAAGTGAAGCCAGTTGATGTAAACAGCTTAGGTTCAGAGAAGGAACAAGTTTTAGCATCACTACAGGCAGAACAGCAAACAGATTGGAAACTTGCTGTTCAGTATTTTGCAAACTTTACTGTAGTTTCCTCTCTCGTAATAGCATTGTATGTTCTCGCACACATTTGGCTAGCTTTGCCAAGCACGATCCAGGGGCTTGAATTTGTTGGACTAGACTTGCCCGATTCTATTGGTGAGTTGATTGTATCTGGAATTTTAGTTCTTCAAGGTCAGCGGGTACTAGAGCTTGTATCTCGTTTCATGCAGGCCAGAGTTCAAAAAGGTGATTCAATATTCCTCATGCTTTATTATCAATAACCTGAAATCAACCTAACTAAAAAGTGTTTGTGTCCATATTAGCTAAAATCAGAGAGTTGTATGTAGTATGAAGATCTTATCTTTTCTGAAGATTTGCTAGTTGCGCACTAAAGTATAGATGAAGCTTCATCTCATGTTTACTTAACTTGTTTTTCTTCTAAGTTCTGCATTTCTCATATCACTTTAGGTAGTGACCATGGTGTTAAAGCTCAGGGCGACGGATGGCTGCTTACTGTTGCCCTTATTGAAGGGAGCAACTTAGCAGCTGTGGACTCAAGTGGGTTTTCTGATCCTTATGTGGTTTTCACTTGCAATGGGAAAACAAGAACAAGCTCAATTAAGTTTCAAAAATCTGATCCTAAGTGGAATGGTGAGGATGTACATCCTTTTACGTCACCCCTTCAGCATTTTGTTTATCTTAATTTACTGGTAATTTGCAGAAATATTTGAATTTGACGCAATGGATGAGCCGCCTTCAACTCTGGATGTGGAAGTTTTTGATTTTGATGGACCTTTGACGAGGCCATGTCTCTTGGACACTGTGAAGTTAATTTTCTTAGAAGTAATATATCGGATTTGTCAGATGTTTGGATTCCTTTGCAAGGAAAACTGGCTCAGGCATGCCAGTCTAAGCTTCATCTAAGGATCTTTTTAGACAATACTAAGGGTAGCAATGTTATCAAAGATTATCTAAGCAAGATGGAGAAGGAGGTCGGGAAGAAGGTGCGAACTATCAGCAGTTTAAATCGTGATATTAAGGCTTTTTTTGTTATTCCCCTTTGTAACTTGTGACAAATACAATAATATATGTTTGTAGATAAGATTGCGATCGCCTCAGACGAATTCAGCATTCCAGAAGCTATTCAATCTGCCACCAGAAGAATTTCTCATTAATGACTTCAGCTGCCACTTGAAACGTAAAATGCCCCTCCAGGTTAGTGCATTATATTTTGCGTCATAACCTTTGATCTTTCTCCTAACAAGCATTATTGTTGTTGATTAAATTGTTAATCCTAAGTTCCTATTGAGTGCTGAAGGAATTGGAACACGTAATTGATATTGTTGGCGCTATGCTGTAGTAACTAGATAATGCCAATGATTCCATGGCTACATTAGTGATAATGTTGTCACTTCTCTTTAAAATTCAAGGAAATGGTTCACTTGATCAATTTTTTTTCTGTTATGCAGGGTCGTCTATTTTTATCTGCTAGAATAATTGGCTTTCACGCAGATCTATTTGGTCATAAGACTAAGTTTTTCTTTTTATGGGAAGACATAGAAGAGATTCAAGTAATTCCTCCAACCTTTTCCTCAATGGGAAGTCCAATTATAGTCATCACACTAAGACCAGGTAGAGGTTCTGATGCAAGACATGGAGCAAAGACATTGGATGGTGAAGGCAGGCTGAAGTTCCACTTCCACTCTTTTGTGTCGTTTAATGTTGCAAATAGGTACTTCCTCAAACATTTTGCTCAAATAATATGGCTACCAGAAATTAAATTTATTGGAGGCATGATCTTTGCAGTTTTTCTTGAAGTTGTTTGGAGGATAATATCTTCGAAAAAAAAGTAATTTCTCTCAGAAATGTAATGTCCACTACCTCCTTCTCATTCTTGTACGAGAATATGCATAAGGATTGAATACAATTATCAGGATGTACGCTTTCTAGATAAACAATTATGTTAAGTTTGTTACTAGAATCTTGAGTTACTCAGTTAGGAATTACTTTCCCTTTAACTTTAGATGGTTTCTTGTTAGCTTTCAAGCGAGCCTTGACCGGTCTCTAACCAATGAAACTACTATAAAGATACTCGAAGAAGAAATTAGAAGTGTCATCTTTCTATGATGTGCTCTATTTATTTTCTAACAGCAAGATTTCTCATTATCTTTTCATAAATTGATATTGATGCACACTTGATGTCTTACAAATCATGCTTCTACACATGAATGAAAAGAGTAAATTATCAAAACAGGTCACTGAACAGAATATCTTGAGTCAATATTCTCCCTTCTGGAGTTTGAAGATCTGTTTTGAAATTATGATGGATGCTCCTTTTTGTTATAAATTGAGTAGGATGCAGAGTCTAATCCTTATATGTCGCATGTATGTTAGTGTTTCTATGCATACTTGAAAATAGTAAGTTTGTTGCTTAAATGTTTTTGTGGTGAATACTTGAATGGTTGGAATACTTGTAATGAGGGATATCTTGTACAAATAAGTGACAGCTTTGAACGGGTCCCTATTTTAACAAAAGAGTTCCCTTCTTGAGCAAATGAGAACAAAATCTGTGACGAATCAGGATGTTGCGCAAGTTTTTTAAACAATACTAGGGCGATATATTATACAGGGGATTTGGTGCTAGTTTAATACTCTCACCATTCCAATTAAATAAGGAGGGGATTTTCAACAAATAGTCAGCCCGCTTTCGAAGTAGTAGATAGTATTTGCACTTTACTCTTGGGTCAATTTGGAAACAGCCTCACTGTTATCACAACGGTAAAGCTGCATACCATCCGACCCCCCTTTTAAACTAATTTGTATTTATAACTATTCCTACAATCAAGGAAGTAATAGATCATGGGGCTTCATTACAAAATAACTAATTCCCCCCTTCCCCAAGTATATATAGTGTAGATACTTGCATGTCATAATGTTAGAGTTGAACAAAAGTTGTTCGGATAAGATCAATGTTGAGTTATTGTAATCGGTGAGTTAAACCTCCCAAGTGTTCATCATCAACCTTGCCACTGTTTCGTCAATATTTAATATCATTAGCTGTTCAACATGTAATGAGATTTATTAGGGACATGCTCCTGATTTATTCTGTACTTCATTCTTCTATTTCTCAAAAGTATAAATAAATTAAAAAGAACGAAAAAGCATTTAAACCCTTTAGTGTTTGTCTGTCAGGACAATTAATGCATTGTGGAAAGGAAGAGCACTAAGTCCTGAGCAGAAAGTCCAGATGGTTGAAGAAGAGTCGGAAGGAAAATCTCTCCAGATAGTCGAAGAGGATGTAGTAGCCAAAAACTTTCAGGTGTTGGAGGAGGAATCTGAAGGTCAAAGTCTTCAAACTGAAGAGAGTGGATCCTTTCTTGGAGTTGAGGATGTTGGCATGACTGTGATGTACTCTTCTGTTCTTTCAGTTACGGTTAGTATTACTCCTTTGCGCCTGTCTGTGTTTTTGTCATATGCAAAATTAAATGTTAAGTCGGAACTTTAGTGTGCAATTATTGTTGGGGTATATCTGTTACTTTTTTCCTTTTGGTGCATCTCTTTATCATGCGCCCTTGATAGTTGTCTGATGTTCGCATTCAACTCCCATGATATTCTCTCACAACTATTGCAAATTAAACAGGCCTACGATTTTTACACTCCACCTAGTGATAATGGCACTCCACTTTTAGTATAAAAGTTGATGGAAAAATAACAAAGAAATGGAGTGCCATAATCAAGAAATTGAGTGTAAAATCATTGGCCATTAAACAAATTAGTATTGAAGTACTTCGTAACTTGTCCAAATGTTGATGTTCACCTTATCATTCAATATTTTACTAATCTCATCAGTGATAAACCTACCCTGGGGTAGTTTGTTTAATTATTTCCTATTGCATGTCCCCCAATTCCCAATATAATGAAGCATAAGTAATTTTCTGCATTGCACAGACAAAATTCTTCATGGAGTTGTTTGGTGGGGGCGCATTTGACCGGCGAGTTATGGAGAGAGCAGGATGTCTAAATTATTCCCAGAGCCCGTGGGAATCTGAAAAGCCTGACGTGTATCAGAGAAACCTTTACTATAAGTTTGACAAACGTATATCTCGGTATCAAGGAGAAGTGACAAGCACTCAACAAAAGTCTCCCCTTCCGGAAAGAAATGGTTGGGTAGTTGAAGAGGTCATGACCCTCCATGGAGTCCCTCTTGGAGATTATTTCACTGTAAGATACAATAACATTTTCTATTGCGTCTACATAACAAGTTGAATCAATTTTACTGTTCCTTTTTCCTCGTTCCTGGCCATTCATCGATCATATATGTGTATTGGCAGCTCCACCTAAGGTACCAAGTGGAGGATCTACCTGCTACATCGGTAGGATGCAGTGTACAGGTTTATTTTGGAATTGCATGGTTAAAATGGTCTAGACATCAGAAACGGATCACAAAAAACATCATCTCGAATATCCACGAACGTCTTTTGGTAATGTTCAGTGAACTTGAGAAAGAATTCGTGTCCTCTAAATAGTTGGATTGCACAGTGCTGTTGTTGAAGTCAATTTTTGTGATTTACAAACTATGGACGGCTCTGGAGTTGGTGCAACACGATGCAGTTCTTCTCGTTGCCTTAACCAAGTTAATCACTAGCACAGCTCTTGCTGTCAAAAGGATAATACAATGTGAGACTTGCAGGTGATGTTTAGCAGTGGGCATTCTTGTTTGTTATTCGGTGGCCGTGGCCTTTCGTTGTTGTACGATAGTGTATAGTTCGAATCGACACGAGGGGTGACTGCTGGCTGCCTCTTCAACAGAAAGAAGCAACAGAAAGGGACGGTGCTAGTGAGAAAATGGCTTGTAAACTTCTGCTAACGTTTAATCACGCTAATCCTAACGTCAGCGTACGCGAACTCAAACACGTGTAATATGTAATTTATACTCTAATTTATATAGTGATAATATATAAATGTATGTTAAAACCTTCCATAGCATGTATCGTTAAAATATAGGATAAAACCCTAGTGCAAGAAAAAGAAAGTGCATTATGATAATATATAAATGAATGTTAAAACCTGCGATAACATGCCTCGTTAAAATTTTACTAGGAAAAATTTTAGAGGATAAAACCCTAGTGAAAGAAAAAGAAAGTGCATTATTTTCAATATACGTATATAATATTGTCTGATTAAAATCTTGACTGGAAAACTTGTTTATGACAAAACCTGGATCAAGGACAAAGAGTATAACGAGTATTAATTGCCACCTCATCATCACGTCATTTTACATTCTTTAGTCGACGTAGTGTTGTACCTCAGATGATCTTTCATACATTGAGGTAGAAAACATCTGCCAGATTCTCACATATCAATGTTCTTTTCTTTTGAAAATCATGCATGAAGAACTTTGATGATATATGTTTATTTATATTTAGTTTGATATATCTTTCTTTGGTGCGTAATATTTGCAAAATCATTTTCTCACACAAGGTCATCCGAACTATGGACGTTTTTAGTTCGGTTTTCCTGAGTTTTTTGTGTTAAACAGTTCCTATCGTTTTTTGAACCACATGAATCGATTTGGTTGTAAATTATTTCGGTTTTCATTGGTTCAGTTGGTAGCGATTTTGAGGCAAAATCAGTTCTGTTCGGTTGTTTTTTTCGATTTTGAACAAACAAAAAATCAAACTGCACAATTTCAAATTAAATAGAGTCTACATGTTCACAAAATAAAAATATAGTCATAACAAGAACACATTTCAACAAACATAAACTTGTCCTTTGCTACCAACTAAGCTTTCAAATGCTAGCCATTGAGTTCACCACCATCCATATTATCTATACAAATGAATGCACAAAACAAAAGAATTAAATAATAATAAAATTTTACTTGAAACAAAAAATTATAAAATAACAATGGTATGAATAACCTTCATTCTCCTTCTCTTTTTATGTACCTCTTCCAATTTACTCCTCAAGGAAATTGGCGTTGATTTTGTCCTTAGCCCATTTTGTGAGGCAATTAAAAGTCGCAATAGTGTCAGGTGCTAACCTGCTCCTAAAAGGATATGATCTTACCATATATAATATGGGAAGGCATGAATTAGTTATTAAAAAAATGAAGCCCCATGTTCTAAATTTTCCAAAAAATTAGGAGAATAAACTATATTTTGAATTTTGAACATATAATTTTATGTAATCTACTTAAATATATTTATCTAAATATAATTTTACCATATATAATATGGGAAGGCATGAATTAGTTATTAAAAAAATGAACCCCATGTTCTCAATTCTACAAAAAATTAGGAGAATAAACTATATTTTGAATTTTGAATATATAATTTTATATAATCTTACCATATATAATATGGGAAGAGAATAAACTATATTTTGAATTTTGAACATATAATTTTATGTAATCTACTTAAATATATTTATCTAAATATAATTTTACCATATATAATATGGGAAGGCATGAATTAGTTATTAAAAAAATGAACCCCATGTTCTCAATTCTACAAAAAATTAGGA